>JAMPIV010020049.1:0-134762 GCA_024509875.1 Oreohelix idahoensis | reverse complement strand
TTGCAGATACAGACTGATGAAAAAAGATTCCAGATGGAAATAGAAAAAGAGAAGAGAAAAGATGAGGCTGCTGCTGAAAGATGAAGCTGCTGCAGAAGAGAGAAAATTACAAGCTGAAGCTCAAGAGAAAAAAGCAATAAGAGAACATGAACACCAAAAAGAACTTTTAGCATTTGAGTTAGAAAAGTTAAAGTTAACAAACATAAGTGATGGTAATCAAGCATCTGGTGGTAATGGTAAACCCTTTACTTACAAGGTCAAGGTACCAGCGTTCAACCCTTCCAGTGATGACATAACATTCTGGCTAAATAGATTTGAACGCTCGTGTCGAGCCCATAATGTGGACAAATCACAATATGCTAACCAGTTATCAGAAAATCTGAAAGGTGATTCTCTGACTAGTTTAAGTTTGGTTGAAGAGGCTGACAAAGATAACTATGATGTTATTAGGGCAGCCTTATTAAAGAAGTATCAGTTGTCTGAAGAGGGTTATCGGAAGTTGTTTAAGACAATGGTGCCTGAGGCAGGTGTAGAATTCTCAGAATTCATTGCAAGGACACGTCTTACATTTGATCGTTGGATTGAGCTATCCAAAACAGAAAAGACTTATGAAGCCCTTATGGACTTGATACTCAGAGACAAGATTATGTCAAGTATAAATAAACCTTTCCTCGAATTCTTACATGAGCGTAAACCTAAGTCTCTAAAAGAAATGGAACAGTATTGTACCCAATACGTCACTGCACATCCGGACGTAGCTATTAGCAACAGTAAGGTTAAAGAAGGTATGCCAGTTGCTTCTGCAACACCATACAACCCTAATCACTCTCACAAATTCCAAGAACCTCAAAATAGGTTTAAAAAAAAAGGTAACTATTACAGTTATCAGAACCAAGGTAACCAATCATTTCAGGGTTCTTCTTCGAATACCTGGAGAAGAGCTGACAGCCCTCGATTCAGGGGTGGTCATAATTACAGGAACTTTCGCAAAGGAAGTCATTCTAGAAACTATCCAAGTTTTCCTTCATGGAGACAACAGGATCATAATTACCGAGATACTCATTATAATGAATATGATGATAGTAACCAAGGAGCTATGATTCAAACCCGAGTAGGGGTTATAATAGTGGAAACAATGATAAGTACAGAGGCAATAATAACAGAGGTAGAGCACAATTCAAAAAACATAAAGCTCATTACCAGGCGAACTCTGCACAGCAAGAGTCCCACGAAGCCTATAAACAAAATAAAGATAATGATGACTCTAATAATATGGCATGTGCCGCTTTTGATTTTGGGAGAGCATCTCAGTGCCCCCAATGCAAAACATTATTTGAGCCAACCACAGTGTCTACTTTAAGCTGTGGGCATCCTCTTCCCGCTCTTCCTGCGTCAATCGCGCATGATGGGAGAGGTTCTCTTGTCTTACACAAAGGTTTAGTAAATGACAATCCAGTCTCAGTACTTTTTGATTCTGGATGCACAACTATTGGGGTTAGGCAGTCACTCATAGATCCTTCTCATTCTACAGGCAAAGTAGTCAAATGCGTAACATTTGGCGGCACCATAGAGAAATACTCTACCGCTATAATTAGGATTGCTACTCCTTTCTTCACAGGAGATGTACACGCATGTCTTTTGCCGAATCCGATCGCTGATCTTATCATCGGTCGCATTCACGGAGTCAAAGAATGCACTCCGGAGCAAATTTCCGTTTGGGAAAAATCAAAATATGCAATCTGCTAATGCGGTAGTCACTAGAGCTCAAGCTCTCAATATGCCTGAAACTTCATCTGTTGAAGATAATGAAGTGCATAACCAAGATGATCCCTTGGTAATTTCTCGTGACTCGTTTATAAAACAACAAGAAGAAGATCCGACTCTTAAGAAATTCTTCACTCTTGTAACGAAAGGTGATCCGAATAAAGATTCAAATTGTAAATCTTGGATTACAATGAAGAATGGCGTACTTGTACGTATGGTGCAAGACTCCACTAAGTCAAGTCATTCTCAGATTCTTGTACCCAAGAATTTGAGAGTTAAAATCTTACAACATGCACACGACTCTCAGTGTGCTGGTCACATGGGTTTTTCCCGTACAAAGTCAAGAGTTCTTGCGGCTTTCTTTTGGCCTTTTGTGAACAAGGACATACGGATCTATTGTCGATCCTGTAAAGTATGTCAAGAAGTCAAATCCAAAGGTCCTCGTCATGCTGCGCCTATTCAGGCTGCAGATATTCCTATTCGTCCATTCCAGAAAATGGCGATAGACATCATTGGTCCATTCAAGATCAAATCTGCTAGAGGACATCAGTTTATCTTAACGTGTGTAGACATGTGCACACGTTGGCCAGAGGCTATCCCTCTAAAGAGCATTACTACCGCTGACATTGCAGATGCTCTTTGGCTTATATTTTCTCGGCTGGGATTCCCCGGAGAAATATTATCAGATCATGGCACCCAACTGATATCGGATACCATGTCTCAAGTAATGTCTACTCTACAGATAGAGAGATCTTTGAGTAGCATCTATCATCCTATGTCCAATGGGATGGTCGAGCGACTAAATAGAACACTTAAGAACTTATTAGGGAAGATAACTGAGGATCATCCTCAAGATTGGGATAGGGTTTTACCCGCGGCCCTCTTCGCGTACAGAGAGGTCCCCAATGAACATACAGGGTTTTCGCCCTTTGAACTTGTCTTTGGCGCGCGACCGCGCGGCCCAATGTCTTTGCTGCATGATCTTATAACAGCTGACAATATTGACGATGACACAAAATCTTCTTACGAGTATGTCATCGCGCTGAGACAGAAGATTATCGAAGCATGCAAATTGGCAACGTCCTCTTCTGAATTTGCTAAGCAGAAGGCAAGACAATTTGCTAATAAGAAGAGAACTTTACGACAACTTTGTCCTGGTGACAAAGCATTTGTTTTGCTACCTTGTCGTGAAAATAGACTCCTTATTAGTTGGAAAGGTCCGTACGATATAATATCGAAAATTTCAGATGTTGACTACATCGTCGATATCAACGGGAAGCATAAAACCTTCCACATCAATATGCTTACGGAGTTCCATGAACGTCCTGACTATCTACAGCCTATTTTCCAGGCAACGGACGATTCTCATGTCAAACATGGTCATTACTCATCACTGTCTGTAATACAGGATGAGGAAACAAGTTTTTCGGATGTTAATCTTCCGCTTCCAATGATCCCACTTCATTCTAGTGAATCATGGAAAGACGTTACTGTTTCTCCTGATTTGTCTCTAGGAGAACGGCGACAAGTTTCGGTTATGTTACAAACATTTCAGGATGTCCTCACTGACATCCCTGGACAAACTCATGTCATTGAGCATGACATTGTTCTAACTGAACATACTCCAATTAGGGTTAGACCTTATCCTATCCCTATACATTTCCAAACACAGGTTGAAAAGGAGTTGGATGAAATGATAGATTTACAAATAATCGAACCATCCACTTCTGCATATTCTTCGCCGATGGTTATTGTTCGGAAAAAAGACAATAACATACGTCTTTGCGTTGACTATCGCAAATTGAATCAAGTTACGAAGTTCGATGCTGAACCTATGCCTTTACTAGAAGAGTTACTTACTCGTCTTTCTAAATCGCATTTTTTCACTAAACTTGATTTGTCTAAAGGATATTGGCAAGTTCCATTATCCGAACGCGCCAAACCTCTTACCGCTTTCTCTACTCCCAGAGGCCTTTTCCAATGGAATTTTATGCCTTTCGGCCTTATGAACGCACCAGCTACATTTGTACGCATGATGCGTCGAATCTATCGTATCGGTCAGATGTCATTGCTTATCTAGACGACATCTGTCTTTTCAGCGATACTTGGGAAGATCACTATTCAGGGTTAGTTGAATTATTATCAACTCTGCGTGAGTATAACCTGACAGCAAAACCATCTAAAGCTTGTATTGGCTTTAGCGAAATTGCTTTCTTAGGCCATCGAGTAGGTCACGGTTTCTTGAAGACAGAAGACCATAATATCACTAAGATACTTAACATCTCTATCCCTAGGACTAAAAAGCAAGTGCGAAGTCTTTTAGGTCTCATACAATTTTATGGACGTTTCATTCCGAATCTGTCCTCTATCATGGCACCTCTCTCTACACTATTAAAGAAAGGGTCGCCTAACATGGTTCACTGGTCTCATGAATGCCAATCCTCACTAGAGAAGATCAAAACTATGTTTTCATCACCACCTATTTTAGTGTTACCTACAACAGATAAGACATTTGTTCTTCGTAGTGACGCTTCATCCACTGGGATTGGAGCGGCACTAATGCAAGAGTACTCTGGAACTCTGCATCCTGTAATGTATATATCCAGAAAACTTAATGCTGCAGAAAGGAATTACTCGGTTTTAGACCGTGAATTATTGGCAATGGTTTGGTCAATTCTCAAACTCCAAAGATTCCTTCTGGGCGCGCATTTCGTAGTGGAAACTGACCAAAAAGCTCTTACGGCTATCCAAAGTAAGAACTTGAAGAGCTCGAGATCAACTCGATACGCAATCGCTCTTCAACCTTTTCATTTTTCGGTACGAGCTATCCGTGGTTCAGAAAATGTGATGGCGGACATTCTGTCCAGATGCCCACATGATGCCACTTAACTGTTAAATATTGGATTTTTTAATATGTATAACTTTACAACAGTTATTTTTTGTTCTTTACTAAGATACACATTTGTAATTTAATAATAGAATGATGGTATCTCTACTTAGCGGTTTATTGATGTTTATTCACCGCTGTTCTTTGATGATTGTTTCTTCATAAATCATAAATTTAAGATTATAGTGTGAATTTTTGGTATGCATTGTATAATTACCAGAATTGTATTATACGTACATCACACCTTCCTGGAAACATTTATTCGTAGAGAAACAATTTCTCTCAGATTTTGAGATATATTCTCACCGGTCATATTAGGAATTATAGTTATTCCTGATATTTGCATCTGCGCAGTATTCTTGCGTTTTGAGCCTATTGTATGGTGCTCCTAGATGTATTTAAAAAAAAAAAAAAAATTTTATTTTTTTTTTCCCGGGAGGTGTGGTAAGACTGTAAAGGGCAATTTTTACTATCTTGCAATATAATACATTTATATACTTATTATGTTCGCAAATATTTTGGTAAACAAAGTGTTTCCTTTTTAAGTGCTTAAGGAGAAGTCATTTTTGAGTTACTTCCCTTGAAGGCAGTTCCGTCATCTTCGATCGGACTCCGCGGACGATTTAGGCCTACTGCGATTTATTCTTTGGCTGGGTAGGAATAGATTGTTCTTGCTTCAGTATATCTATGGCCTGAATTTATACGTAGTGTTTGTATGAGTAGGACGAGTCTGTCTTATATATGGATATCTTTCCATTTCTAAGTCGAACTATGTTGGTTGTCGCTAGAAAAGGTCAAAGGCTATGCAGCGGAAGTATCGCTAGCAAGGGGTGTGATTCATGGCTGTCATCCTGTCTGGATGTAGAATTTTGGTGTAGCCGGCCTATCGCCGAAAAAGTGATCTATAAGTAGATGGGGAAAAGTGATAGTCATTTAGACATGTTGTATGTACTTTACCCCAGTGTTTATTCTCTTTTGCCAAGGAATCGCCGAAAAAATAATAAATTCTTTATTAGCGCCAAACAATGGGGCATAAAAGGAAACCAGTGCTCTCCAGGTTGTTCGTTGTGACGCCACTCCTCTTAGCTCTTGCACATTATTTAGGCCCAACGTTCTTCCTTCTCTTATTATTGTTCTTCTGAGTTGTTCTTTTGGTCTTCCTTTTTTCCGCTTACCCTCAGGAACCCAAGTGAGCGCCTGTATTGGTATTCTGTTGTTTTGCATTCGTAGGACATGACCGATATATGACCATCGTCTTTTCCTTATATAGTCGGAAGGAATGGCAAAGTTATATTTCGCATAGAAAGGTAAAACCACAATTTATTATGAACTTGGGCTTCGCCATCGTTGTCGATAAACAGATGCACAGTGGTACTTTTGAAAAGAATATTTATTCAAAGGAAGATGACATTCCTATGTATCAGCACTAGATTATATGATATTATTCAATTACCTCTATGACAGAAGTTATGAAGAAATGAGGACATTTAACGAATGACCAATTTTGGTCTGGATCCTATAGTGAGTGAAACTCACGAGAGAAGAACAGCCATGTTGAAATTCATATACTTTGTATTTATCGAGTGAGAAAAAGGGATGCCTGTACTATCGCTCGATGAACCAAGAGATCACTGCTACATGTGAGAACCCATGTCTGGGATTCCTATATCTTTATGGAAAAATATATATATTGAACTTTACGTGAAGGGATATTCGCTAGACGAGATTAGGTCTAGGAGCCTTCCTATATATTGGTTATGGTCTGACGTGCCCAGTCAGTAAAGCCAGATGATTTACATGATGGAACTCTGAATGCTTATTTACGAATGCTCCATTATGATATTTGCCAAGCATGAATGCTAACTTAAGATGATATGCCTGTGATCAACATTATGCTGTCTATGTCGACATTTGTTCCTGTAACCATACACGTACTGTCCAAGTGTGCGTCTCATTAAATGTTATAAAAAGACCACCGTAGTTCCAGTACTTCTTGAATTCGAACAGTGTGAGTATGAGTGATGTACTACCAACTTGTCAACTCTATCGAATCATTCTACCATTCGCGTTCTGACATTCATATACACACTCATTGTCTACACTCACATTCTTGTCGGAGCCTCATCACGTTCCAGGACAAGATGACCTGTATGACCAAAACTGTGCTGGGTTTAATGAGCTGACAATCGTTACACTTTACTACACCAGTCCCAACATCTACATTTATCAACTGGTGGACATTCACGTCATTTAACAAATAAAGCGTGATTCAACAACAATACAGAGTTTATCATAGATCATGAGAGAGCGGTCTTTATCAGTTATGATTTCTTTAGTCTTTGAAAAACTTTTTCTAAATTTTAGTACTAAGTGGGGACAAAGGTTTATTTTAAAAAATCTGAAGCACTGACATACCATAAGTGAAAGCAAATGAATGCATAAATCTGCTTTTTCAATCAAAATAAACATACATTCACATGAATTGAATACATATTTGACAAACAGCCACCAGCTTATTTTTTTTAATCAAAGCGGTAGAAACCAAATTATGTTACCTGGCAACATGTGACAAAATTACTTCAATTTAAACGGACCTTCAAGGATCATAACTATTTAATAATTTTGTTTTCTGCAAGAACTAAAGTTTTTACCATCAAATAACTTAAAAATAATTGCAACAGAAAAAAAGGGACTATCGGTAGAAACCAAATTATGTTACCTGGCAACATGTGACAAAATTACTTCCATTTAAATGGTCCTTCAATGATCATACCTATTTAAGAATTTTGTTTTCTGCAACAACTAAAGTTTTTACTTTAAAAAAACTTAAAAATAATTGTAATGGAAAAAACTGACTATCGAGTGAGTTTGGTTTTTACATATGTTAATACAGTTGTTTTACAATTTAAATTCATTTGACCACGCATTTAAAAATGCTGTAAAACAAATACTTTAAACCATGTTAGATTTTCATTCAGATTAAACATGCACAGTGGACAATTAAAATTTTTTTTTTCACGCATTTTAAAAATGCTGTAAAAGAAAAATACTTTAAACCATGTTAGATTTTCATTTAGATTAAACACGCACAGCGGACAATTTAAATTCGTTTGACCATGCATTTTTTAAATGCTGTAAAAATAATACCATGTTAGATTTTCATTCAGATTAAACACGCACAGTGGATGTTGATTGTCATAGAACATTCATTGGTTTTAATATATGTATCGATACAGCTCTGATGCAATTTGGAACCGCGTGGCAAAATAAGTGCCATTAAAATTACATAGTTAAAAAAAAGGAAGTGCTTCGTAAAACTGTTTTTTTTTTTTTCTATTTCCTATTAAAGTAAAAGTGTGTAGTTAAACATTTTTAATTATCGTGTAAAATATGCAAACGTATGGTTATTAATAACAAACATAAAATAATAAGTTTAACATTTGTGTTACGTCCCTTGATATTTTTGGATATCTATTTATTTGAATACGGCCCCTGAGAATTAAATAGCTTCTTTACATTTTATAGAAAAACTTTAAATAAAATCTAAGTCATAATTACAATATTAATTTATGAAATAACTACATGGCGTTACTCAGCAGTATCTAAAGAGACTTTCTGCCAAAATTCATTAAGAAAAAAAAAAGGCATGCGGGTTTGTATTAAATTAAGAACATACATTGCCTTTTATTTAAATACATTATTACCATGAGGTTCTTTCACTTCTCTGTTCCAAACAAAGTTATGTCAAATATATTATTATCACCATTTAGCTGATGTCAACCAGTTATTCCAAGGCAAACTAGTTTCCTTCCCACAGTGAATTCTAGCAAACATTACAATTTTTCTACGAGATTAGCTGATTAAATAGCTTATTAAAAATCAACATTTTCTACATGTTTTTCTTTATGATTTATAATATAGATCTGTGTGTCTGTGAGGTTATTAGCACTATACATAAATCCCTGCCATGAGGAGCAGCATTACTGCCCTTAACTCTTAAAGGCCGGAACGACGCTGGTAGCGTACATCCGCAAAACCCCTAGAAGCCAAAACGACGTTGGGAACGTCACTTTTGTGTTCCATGAAATTTGTTCCGTATTTTCGTTATGACTCATAACTGAATACTATATGTAGAACATCACTAAAAATCCTTCATATTCTAATTCTACATTCATTTATCTTTACTGTGATGTATAATATGTGTGTCTTTGTTGTGTAATAACTCATAAACTTTAGAATTTATAAAGGTACTGCTTTAAGGTACAAAAATAATTCTGGCAAAACTGATGAAAAAATTCCGGCCTGCAAGAGATATCACCATGAAGAATGTAATATAATTCCTCGTGGCCAATTACAGTCAATACTTGCTATTCGAAGGGGTTAGGTTCCTTGAAAACCCTGTGAATATGGAAATCTGCAAATACAGAACCATTGGTCCTATTGAAAAAAAAAGGGGGCAGGTTCCTGTGAGACCGCGTTCACCCTACACTTTTGCTACTGATCACCATAAACTTATCATTTCATGTACCTTTCTTGTAAAAAACAGCTTATTTATTACACTGTGCATTTTATGAATGTATTTTATCCACTATTTTCTTTGTAATAGTACAGTATGTAAAATCTTTTGGTGTGCCAATACCATACCTGTCAACCTGTACGAATTTTTCATACAATGTACGTATTTTTGATACTTTTAGCAGTGTACGGCCGTACAGACTTGTTGTACGGATTCCCCCCCCCCCCCCAAAAAAAAAATCGAATTTTTTTTTTTTAAATTCTAAAAACTTTTTCCAACACAAGTTTTTTTTTTAAATTTTAAATCATAAAATATCTTCTAGCCCAGATTTTTTTTTTAAACTAATTTTTTTTAAATTTTTAATTCCGGGAATCTCGGCGTCTGTTTTTAAACTGTGGTCTCTCCCAGCAACCAATCAAATCCTGGTATACCCAACAATTCAGCAAAAACTTTGAATTCGGCCTCAAACACTTTCGGTTTTCAGCGTGACATGACGTATTTTTAAAGTTACCTGTTATCAGCCACGCTTGCCAAGACACTTCGCGCCATTTTGTTTAAAAAAAGCTAAGTACTTATAACTTGGTTAAATATTGCTGTTGTTTTGCTTTGTTGCAATTTAATCGCTGTCTTAATCTTTCCAGTTATATCTTGCCCTTCAGTATATTTCCGATAAATTAATGTCATAATATTCTGTGTAGGCCCTACATAACTAGAAAAAAAAAGTTTGTTTGCGTTGAGTAGGCCTACTATATGCCAGCGGTTGAGATTCACTGCTTTATTTTTTAATAAAGTGGCAATCTTTTATCACTGGTATAGGCTACCAACTCTAAAATAATTTTGAAAATTGTTGGTGCTACGTTTTTCTTCCTAGATTTGATATTCTGTTCATAATTTGGTTAATTTTTATTTTTTTTTATCCTTGCTGTTAGCTGTTTGCTTTGCTTCATTGTATTTTTTTTTTGTTGTTGTTGTCGTTCTCTTAATCTCTCCAGTTATATTTTGATTATTTAAATATTTCCAATAAATTAATGTCATAATATTCTGTGTCGGCCCTACATAACTAGAAAAAAAGTTTGTTTGCGTAAACTTCGCTGCTTTATTTTTCAATTAAAAATCCACACAGACTGCAGGAAGTCCATGAATGCAGACACACTCACTTCTTTTTTACAGTGTAAGATTAACATTGATACATGCTGTGCAGACTTTAAGCCCACAAATGCAATTCTGCAAAGTGTTAAAAGTGTATGTGTTGATTATAATACAAAACACTTTGCATCGAAAGAATAGTACCTCACGATCACTAAGTTTTTTATATGTAAAGAACAGCATGAGACTATTAGCATGTTTTATATCACACTAATTCAAATGCTAATAGATTTGTATGTGTCAATTCTCATTTTACAACTGTATTGTGTATAATTGATTAATATATTTTTTGCGTAAGGATTTTTGGGTGTTTGTAAGGACTTTTTTGGTCCGGCGTACAGATTTTTGTCTCAGGAGGTTGACAGGTATGCAATACTCATTCACTCACACTGTCAACACTCATTCACACAAACACACATTATTACAAAATCCCTGGAAAACAAACATTGAAAACATTTACAAAGAATATTTAAAATTAAGAAAATTTCATACAGACATCCCAAAACAACGTTTATCTAACACATGTACTATATGACTGAGGCTCATTACAGCCTTCTTGCGCTTAAGCACACTCGCCAACACACTTATACTACGCTTGGATGCCATTATTAATTATAAAAATAAGAAAAAAACAGTGTAAAACTGCAAAAAGATGGATGAAAAGATGCTCGACAAAGACATGTGTATACACAATGAAATCCAGCAGAACAAGGAGGCAGCCTTTCCTTGCTGTGTGGTAGGCATCTCAAAATTGTTTGCCTACTGCGTATGACCGCAAATACCCGCGATTGGATTTAGTTTGGTTTGGTTTTAAGGACTACCTTCACTGCACATGGACAACTCCATCAGTGCTCTAATCTCCTCCCTTAGATCACACAAGGAGGATCTCAGCACAGTGCACGAACTCCGTAGCACCTTCAAGAATCCCAATGTGTGTATATAGGAATCACACATTCTATAAATATTTTTGTGATGGGTAGGTTTCTAATTTTTAAATTTTGCCAGGGCAGCGGCCTTCCAGATAGGCCTACTCTTTATGATTTCCAACTGCCGTGGGATTTTTAATGTGCGCAACTTGCACACGGGACCTCCTATTTTTTCGCCCTTAGTCGAGAAGGCTAGGCATCCGATCTCATTTCCCAGGAGAAGAGGAGGGAGCATGACATCATTAGGACCACTGGTTCTGAAAAAAATTTCCACAAATTATATTCCCTCAACTGGGAATTAACAAAATCGAGGCGGATACCATACCTCTTAGCTACGCTGACCCCCCAATAAAATGTGTTACACGCGAAAAATGGCGAATGCGGAAAACGCTAATAGCGAGGATTGACTGTACTAACTATAATACAGAAACGTGGCCACCAAATAAAAACAAAATCTGATAGGATGACATATGAATTTTGGACACAAAGTCAATAAGAAAAAATATCTACTACATAAATTTTTTTAAAAAAAAGATTTGTTTATAAAATTATTGACTATACAGAGATCTGTAACCTTCTATCTAAAATTAAATGGAATAGTTATGATTTGGAAACCGGGTTTCTTTCTATTTTCTGATATCACCCAAATCAAGATCAAGAAATAGCCCAAATCGCAAGTCCAAGACTTGGCCCTTTAACATTTGCTGTTGTTTTTTAAAGTACGGCCTCGATGAATGTCATAAGTTAATCTTTTTTTTACATGTGAAACAGAATTAGGGTCATATTTTTTCTGTCTCTGCATCCTAAGCCTAGGCTAATGCCAAGCCACTAGCCAAAATGCTATTTCCAGCATGTAATTTTGTGTGTGTGTGTGTGTGTGTAAATAATAAGCGGCTACAAATCTCAGAAATATGACTGCTAATACTAATCTTAACCATTACTCTGGCCTGATTTTGAGAATTTTCAAAAATAATTATTGACACAACAGCAAACTGGGGTAGTTATGAAGATCTAATTTTCAGATGTTGCCCAACTCTTGATCTATAATATTAAAAATTTGCCATTGTATCTTTTTAAATTATTTTTTTTTTAGTACGGCCTCAATGTCTGTGGCACTTCTAATGTCATGCACTAGCATGGTAGTGTAAAGCACACAGACAGGAAACATGATAAAACTGGCCACAGCGCATAGTTGAGTCATTTTTGCACATGACCAAAGTGCCATGAAAATACATTTTTTAAAATTTATTAATTTGTTTGTTCTTGTTGACAAAAAACTTCAGATTTTCATAGTATTTCAATTATCAGAATTTTGGATTAACGGTAACAGTCCTGTTCTATGATGAAAAATAAACTTAAATACTGGGGCAGCACTAATAAATAACAAAAATACTTTTCAACAAGAAGAAAACACCTTCTTAGTAAACCTGGCAGTTTGCAATTCTAATGAATCCATTTCAGTGACTTGCTGAAAGACTTACATGGGGTGATCTAAACATCTTGAGTTCCTCCAATTTAAAATCTTTCCACTGTGGTGAAGGTTGCTGAAGGATAATCCTCAAAGACACGACATTGCTCATATCACATTGAAACTGTTGATAGAAACAATAATAGATAGGAATCATTTAGCCTGCTGTGGGGGCGGGGGAGGAGAATGAAGTAATTCAGGTTCTTGTGCGATAATTCACCGGCGATGAAAATTGTTGAAATGTTGAGGGTAAACGGAGCATCGTACTTTTTCTTCAGTTCGGCAAATCCAATCGCAGTGTCAAGGCCAGTGCAACAAAAAGACTTTTTTCTTCCTCCCCCCCCCCTTCCCCTTCATATTTTTAACATTCTGTTTGCCTCCGTTATCATGTTTTTTTAATGAGTGTCCGATTGACAGAGTGGTTAGAGCGCTTGTCTCTTGCGGCTAAGGTACCGGGTTCGATTCACGGTATCATTGTGCTCCAGTCGTCCCAGCTGTGAATGGGTACCTGACTTTGCCCTTCAGTTAGGGAAGGAAAAGGCAGCGATGAAAGGAACTTGTCACCCCCACCTCTCGATGCTGGACCTAGTATAGTGAAGTCTCTAACACTTCACTCCCTTACGGCAGTATCTGCTATGCGACTACCTTTACCTTTTTTTCATCATCATCATCATCATCATCATCATCATCATCATGTTCCTTTGCGATCTGTAGGGCAGTGATGATAAAGATATACAACCTATTTTCATGTCTCTTTTTGAATACTTTCAACGATTTAACGTGTAGTTCTCGAAATTGTCTTGTTAAGATGATTGTCAATACATTATTTTTTTAATGGGTTGGGGGGGGGAGAGGGGGGGGGGAGACAACAAGACTATTCATCATCATCAGACATATCAATATCTCAGATCGGCTGGAATGGATCTCAGGCGTGTTCTGTTTTTACTCTTGATATTGTGATGGACTCTTTCTTGTCCATCTCTTGATGTTACATTTCCACTAATAGCGCTGTCTTCCTCTTGCACGTTTGCCTTTAACTCCGCCTTCTATTATGGTCTTTAGTAAGGTACTGTGTCTTTTTACAAGGCCAACATATTTTATACTGATACCCCCATGGAGAAATACGGAGAGTTCAAAACAAGCTAAACAATTGACCGGAGGATACCTGGAAGCACCGAAAAGAGAAATGGTATACTCGGATGGCACAGAATATTATCAGAACACCCGCAAATATCGAACACGAAGACAACCAGAAATCGATTATCAGTTTAAATACCCAGATATGATTGATCAAGAGATCATTTTAGAAGCCTATCGGAATACACAGTCTCCCAAGGAAAAACGTAGCCCCACGAGCAACACTGTAAACCTAGTTATACAAGATCAACCCAGGTTGCAAAGATGTAGAGTAAGCAACCTTCGCAAAATCCCATACACTTCGAATCGATGTAGATCACAGAACGATCGAGCTGTTTCATTCCCTACACAGGACCATATAAATTACATTGCTACAAATCGACGTCACTTCAATCCACAGAAGAGAGACTCTTACCACCACCATCACCCAACCAGGCGAATAATCCCTTTGATGTCCTGCCACACAACCGGATGGATAAATTGCCGTAGTGAAAGAGAGCACAAGTACATTGCCGTGGAGAAAGAGATTGCGCACAAGTACATTGCCGTAGTGAAAGAGAGAGCGCACAATCTTGGCGGACTGAGAGAGAGATTTGCCTCGCGGAGACGGTGTTAGATTTTTCGCTCGAATTTAAGAAAAAAAAATGTAAGAAAAAAATGTAAGAAAAAGTACCGCGAAAAATCGGCAAATCCAATCGCAATGTCTAGGCCGTGGAGTTGTCACATTTTTTGCCACCCCCTTACGCGACGTCACAAATCTCTTACCCACCCCGTCCCCTTTTTTGTCCTTATTTTTTTTAATCCTGAAAAAAATACAACTTACTCGAATGTATTTTTTTATAAAGTTTTGTCTCGTTTTGGCGAGGCGCGTCCTGTTCAACCTAGTCGGTTATATTAGGGCGCATATCCAAATATAAAAGACCCTTAAGTCTAGGGAATTGCTAGTCATCATCGTCATCATCATCATCATCAGCTTTCAAGTCCCTATCAGAGTCAGGTACCCTTTTACAGCTGGTTAGACTGATGCGTGACACTACCAAGCTTTGAACCCAAAACCCGGTAACTTATTGCGGTAGTGGAGTGTTAGAGACTTCACCACACTAGGTTCAGCATCGAGAGGTGGGGCCTACATAGCTATAAATGGGTACTTAACTTTGAGTTAGGGAAGGAAAAGACAGCGAGGAAGGAAACTGGTCTCTCCATTTAAAAAATTGTATTTCTTGTCCATGTCACCTGTTTGTAACTGTGGCTGGGGAGGGGGATCTCACAATGTGAAATGATCCTTTTTCAGTCAAGAAGAAGTACGGTGCTCGGTTTGGGTTATAAACTGCCACAATTGTAATTTGCCGGTGAATAATCACACAAGAACCGTAATTCACTTTAATCATCTTGTCATTTTGCACTAAGAAATCCTCTTGGTAAACTTATTGTTAGGACCATAATTGACAGTGGAGCATGTCTGCAGCAAAAGAGATAATGCTCTGCCATCTTCATCACTTCTTCTATTTTCTCACTATTTTCAGAATCAGACTACATTTCAGAGTATTTCTTTATATAAATATAGAAAACCAATTTGGCAGCAAGAGTGTTTTCATCTCGCAGCAAAGTTACAGGGTTTAGGAATCTAAACCTAGTAGCGTTGCATTCCAGTCTACCCAGCTGTAAATGGGTACCTGGCTCTGACCCTGAGTTAGGGGAGGCGAAAGGCAGTGAGGAGGGGAACTACTCATTCCACCAAAAAAGCTGGACCTAGTATGGTGAAGTCTCTAACACTTCACACCCTTATGCAGTATCTGCTAGGTGACCAACTATTTTCTTTGGCAGGCAATGAAGGATATGACATTACTTTAAACAAACATTACATAAACAACTACAGTCCGTATCCCACAATCTGAAACTCTTAGGGACTGTTGTGTTTTGGAAATGAGATTTTTTCAGTTTTCGAATATCACCCAAAGTAGCCCAAGTAACCCAAAAAAAAAAAACTGGTTTCAAAATTGTACACAAGTCGGCCAAAAAAAACTTTCAGAATATTTCAGTTTTCAGGTGTTCGGATTCTGGGATATGGACCTGTATTTAAACATCATGTTAAAAGTGCCCTTACGTGCTTCTTGGTAAGAGAAAAACTATCCTGGGCCCTTGTCTCTGCATGAGGATCAGGCATTAATCTGAAGTGTTTGATAGCCATTCTCCAACCATGGTCATTGACTGTAAACATACAGATCAAATGTACCAGCATTGTCCAAAAATTTACAGCTTCACACATAGGGACATTTAGTGAGTCTTCAACATTTTCTTACAAGCCAAACGTCTGTATTCTACGACTTATATACTTCTTACATAAACATATGAGACAACAAAATGGTACGTATTTTATGTTATTTAAAAAGATGGACAACAATAAATAAAGTTCTGAAAATACATGCATCAGTTAAAACAACACTCAAAACAAAACAATATACAAAACAAAAACAAATTTGTTAAAATACAACAGAACCAACTAACACACTAAAAGTAAAACAAAACTGAAGAGAAGATATCTTGTTTTGAAGAAGAAGAAAAAAACACACACACTGTATTCATTTACACATAATTCCTTTAGTGTTTCTGCAGATTTGGTTATTTCTTACATATTTTTGTTTGTTTGTTGATGAGTTCTGTTGCTTTTATATGTTGTTGAAATTGATAACAGTTTTTTGTGTTTGTTCTTGTTAATAATGTGTTTATTCTTGCACACTGTAGGAGTGGCATACATACTATTATGTCATCTTTACTTTTACATTTTTACACACACAAAAACTGTGTGCATGGTAAAACCATTATCGTTTATAAAATGTACAAATTCAATATTAAAACGTATAATATCATAAAACCACTTACGTCCTTCTCGTGGAGTCTGTTCTGTCAATTTGATTTTAGCTTTCACAGTAATAAATGCAACATAGTAGTTTTTGAAGCGTATCTCTCCTACCTGAAATGTATGCATATATTGTTGACATGAGTGGACAGCTTAAAATTGTTTAATTTCTTATTAATTCATTACCACTTCAACTAGGAACAGGCTATTTCATGGTGGAGGAACCCTACTGTGGAACATGTCTGGACAAGAAAACCATAACACATTATGTGTTGACATGCAAGAAGTATGAACACCACAGAAAACAACTCATGGAATACTTGACAACACACAACTCGACATCACCATCCCTAGAAACTGTACTAAAAATTGACCTACCCAGGGAGCTAAAAAAAAAAAATTAAAATTTTATATAACCAAAACAAGAACTAATACATAACAACCAGAACAAACGAGAATGAGAAGCGAAGAACACAAACACTTAAAAAAAAAAAATAATACCGCACACCCCCCAACAGGATATCAGGACAAGAAGTAAAAAAAAAACCCCACCAATTAAAAAAACCAACAAACTTCTTCTTCTTCTTTCGTTCGCTTGAAATATATTGTCTATATCTGCAATGTTGTTTCTTGTATAAACTTCACTGTCTTTTGTAGTTCATACAGAGGTCCGTATAGTTTTACTTTCAGTGTTGTTTCTCTGGGCCAGTGGGTTTGCCTCAATATGTCATATTCGGGGCAATCTTGAAGTATGTGCTCCGCAGTCTGGGGTGCCTGTCCACATGTACACATGGCTGAAATGCCAATCTTAAATTTTGTATACATGTGGCTGCGGAGTCGGTTGTGTCCTGTTCTGAGGCGTAGAATGACAATTTGTTCTGATCTGTTCATAGCTTGGTAGTCATCCTGCGTTGGTGTTGGTGGCTTTCTGATTGATTTGATCATCTTTTTCTTCTGATGGTACGTAACTGGTACATCCGGTTGCTTGTCCGCAGCACCTTCTTTAGCCAGTCGGTCTGCTCTCTCGTTTCCTGGTATTCCACAATGAGACAGTATCCATTGCATGGCGACCCTGCACTGGTTGCACAGTTCAGAAAGTAGGGCTTGTATAGCTGGCAATTGTCTGGACTGAAGTGCTTGGAGTGCTGATCTTGCATCTGTCAGGAATACAACAGGCTGTGGACCGAGATTGGTGTTCAACAGTTTCTCAGTTGCCACCTTGATTGCCTGGATTTCTGCATCATAGTTGTTACAGAATTTCCCCGTTGGTACTCTGACCGTATCATTAGTGTTGTTTGGGTATTCTATGTACACTCCTGCTCCTCCATTCTTGACTGCATTCTGTGCTGACCCATCCGTGTATACTTGGACCCAGAGGTCCTGTGGGTATTCATCATCCAGGAAACTGTTTGTGACTGTCCTACATTGCACGCTGTTCTGTTCATCCCTGTCGAATATTCCTTTCACTTTTGTCTGGCTCTTCTCTCCCAAGGGGTTTGTTCTGGCACAGACTTTAGGGGGCTGTCAACTTCAGGCAGGTCTGAGGTTTGTCTACGAAATCGTTTGGCCTGGTGGATGAAGCTGCTTCTTTTCAATCGCCCCATTGCTAGGTTTTGGAATCTGTCCTTCATTGGATGGCTTGGCATACAGAGGAACTTATCTGCCCATGTTAGCACTTTCGTGTCTCTGCGTTCTCGCAGTGCTTGTATCCTCCCCATTTTCTCCATCTCCACTATAGGCATTGATTTCATTGCCCCCGTGATGACCCTAAGCGCCTGGTTTTGCACCTTATCTAGCTCTTGTAATGTGGTGTTTGATGCTGGACACCACGCAGCTGACCCATATTCCAGGTGTGGTCGTATGCCCTGCTGGTAAACTTTACTAAGTATTTTCTCGCTGGCTCCCCATGTGGTTCCACTTAGCTTTCTCAGGATGGCTAACTTCCTCCTGGCCTTTGTTGCTGCCTTGTTGATGTGCTGCTTCCATGTCAGCCTATCATCAAATGTAACTCCGAGATAGGTGGGTTGTTTATCTTCTCTCAGGAGCTCTTCATTTATCTTGATGACACCAGCTTTTTGTTTGGGAGAGAGGGTGAAGAGCGTAGTGCTGCACTTGTCTGTGTTGATGCTGACACACAATCTATTTACCCACGAGGTTAAGGCATCTATAGCTTTTTGTAGCAGTTTGGTGGCCACTGTTGCATGCTCATCTGTGCACCATATTACCAGGTCATCAGCGTACATTGCCACTTTCATTCCATGTGGTAGTTCAGCAACCAGGTCGTTGATGTAGACTAGGAAAAGTGTGGGGGACAGAACTCCTCCCTGAGGGACGCCATGACGCAGTAGAATTTTCTTACTCTTGAGGCCATCTAATTGTACTCGGGCTCTTCTGTTATGCAAGTATGCTTTCACCCATTTGTACATCCTACCATTCACTCTACAGTTTCTCAGTTTCTTCAGAAGCCCTTCTTTCCAAACCTTGTCAAATGCTTTCCTTAGATCTATCCATGCTGCTGGTACCAGTTTCTTATCTTGGAACGCATCCTCAATCTCTTGGGAAAGGTAAGTTGCCTGATCTTCGGTAGAGTAACACTGCCTAAAGCCCGCCTGCTGTGGTACAAGAAGGTTTTCACTTTCAAGGTACCACTGTAGCCTGAGGTTGATGATACGTTCCATAGTTTTTTTGTAAGGCTGATTGGTCTGTAGCTGGAGGCAGTGGAACTGTCTTTTCCTGGTTTTAGGAGTGGTATCATGATTGCTTCCCTCCAGGTCTGTGGAACTCTGCCTGAGTTCCAACAGATATTGAAGATCTGCAGCAGCTTTGTTTTTGCTGCGGTTCCCAAGTTCTTAATCATTTCATTGGACACTCCATCAACTCCTGGCGACTTTCTCATTTTCAATTTGGATATTGCAAGCTCCAGTTCTCTGAATGTGATTGGTGCCTCCATAACTTCAGGTATGGTTCCATCTCGTCCTGCGTATTGTTATTTCTCACGAGTCTCCTGTTGCTTCTCTGGGCTTACTTCGATGTTGTTGTCTTTAGCAAAGGAGTCTGCAAAGTGATCAGCTGCCTGTTTTCCCATGAGGATGTTTCCATCTTTGTACAGTGCAATTTTTTGAGTTTCTCCCTGTACTCTCATCATTAAATTGTTTTACCAGCTTCCACAGTTTCCTTGTATCTCTTTCGAAGTTCAAGGACTCTGTTTTCTCCTTCCAGCTTCTCCACCTGGCCTGCAACTTGGCCCTTTAGAATATGGCCTTAGCTTGCTGGTAGTTATTGTGGTGTTCTTGGCATGGACTGGTCTCTGCCTGCTTTCGAGATGTTTCCACATCGTTGTGCAGTAGCTCTAGTTCACTATTCCAATATGGTTTGTAGTGCTTACGAGCCTCTCTAGGTATTGTTTCACGAGCAGCCTGTAATATGCATCTGCTGAATTCATCGACTAACTTATTGATGACTTTGTCTACAGACAGATCTCTAGCCAGTATACTGGTACGATGCTGGTACATTGTCCAGTCTGCTTTCTTGTAGTTCCACCTAGAGAGAGTGCTGCTCTCCTTGACAAGTTCATTTTCCACAATCAGGAAGACTGGCCAGTAGTCACTGCCCCAAAGCTGTTTCCCTACATCAAGTGTGGTTTTCCACTCCAGGCCTGGTGAGTGGAATGCCAGGTCTGGTGTAGAGGTGGTATGCCATGATCTTGAGTAGAAGATTGGTGGGTCGATTGGCTGGTTAATCAGGATAAGCCCATTGTCATCCTGCCAGTTTTCAAGCGCATCGCCTCTCCTGTCCATGTGATCATAGCCCCAGCTCTGTGAGTGGCTGTTGAAGTCTCCGCACACAATCAGTCTTTCTTTTGCTGGGATTGTGTCTAGTGTCAGTGGGCGGTCACTCGGACAGTAGTAGTTGAGCAGGTGGAATTCTGTACTTTCTGTCCAGAGATGAAGCATCTGGTATTCTGCCCCCTCCATATATGTTTCAAGCTGACATGCACTGATGTTATTCCTCACGAGTGTCAGTATTCCACCCTTTCGCCTGTCTATTTGATCAGATCGGTAGCACCGGTAGCCTCTGATTTTGAAGGCTATGTCTTTGTTGAGGTGGGTTTCTTGCAAGCAGCATACATTTACTTGCTCTTCATTCAAGATATTTTCGAGCTCTAGTTTTTTGCTGTAGCCATCTTTTTTACTGTTGACGCCTTCAGCATTCCAGTGCATTATTTTAAGTGGTTTTTGCTTTGCTTGGCCAGTAGCTCTATTCTCATGCCTCCTGGCTCCACGGGGCAATTAAGAAGGACCCCCAGTAGTAGGGGTTGGGCCATTTTGAGGCAGAGGGCCTGGCACTGCATCTGCCTGGGTGTTCGTCACAGGGCGAGTGCCATAACGTTTTGTAGATATAGACATATTTCCATTGCGTGTGTGCGTGGCATCCTGATTGCTGTGGTGCGCCTCTTGGCTGGTTGCTTCCGTCTTCAGCACCTTGACTTGCTAGGACAGACTGTGGTCTTGCTCGAGTGTAGGAGGGCCTGGCCAGTCTTGGTTTTTCGGCCGCTGATGGCTGTACTTGAGCCCCATCTCCACATCAAGGAGCTGGCCTCGATGGGGAACCAACAAACATCCAGTAGACACATTTTAAAGAATGCCAATTGCAATTTTTAAAAAATGGAAAAGGTTACAATAAAATATAACCTACTAACCTCCAAAACGCAACAGGGTAGAGAGAGATCAATCTAGGATCATGGAAAGGGACACACTATAAACACCATAGACATTAAACAATGCCACAATAAACAGCAGATAAATTACAGCTCGGAAGAACTAACGCACAAGAAAAACAACCAATGTAATATGTTATATAGAATGATGAACACCATATACCCTAATTATAACCTAATGGAGTTGAACTGGGTATCCTGTGCACATGACAAACACCAGTTTTCAAGTCCTCTTGTCATGTGACATTAGCTCAAGGTCTTTCCATGCCTTCTTCATCATTTTCCTTTCAGTCTCCAGTTCTCTTCACCGTGTGTTTTTCTGCCTACCATCTCTTACCCTGAGGATTCCAGAATCAGTGTGTAACTGGGGCCTGAAACGGAAGCAAAGAATACTATAACTGTAACAGACCATGCTTGTTTGAAATGGCAGCTAAGGAAGGTTGGGTGTGGGGCCAGCTGTCCCATCCTGTAGAAACTTTAAGCCACAAAACTTTCACTATCATACAATTTAACAACTTTTTTTCACAGCTAACTGTCCTATTTATTTTTAAAAAGTCCAGCGGTCAGTCTAAGTGATGAAGCACAGCACCATATATGTCTGCTTATGCTTGCCAGTTAGCTTCAACTCCTCACATTGACTTCTCATTATCAAAAGATTTCACGATGTTTACATTGTTCAGTGCTTTAAATTACTGTTGATGCAATTGAACATAATTTGCTTTTCCCACATTTGCACTTTCTATTATCATTTTGTTCTTTTTCTTCTTCTTCGTTCATCCTGAAAAGGACGTTGGTTGCGTTGTGTCCGTTTACAGCGAAGCTGCGATATTTGCACCTTTCGGCCGACACATCTGACTTCAGCACTGCATTTTTGGGACCGGGTTAGCCTTCCCTCTTCGATCCCTACTCACTCAGCCAGACTGCAGTGATGCAGCCTGTTTCCAGGACCACCACTTGGAGGTGGAGTAGGGTCTTGGTCAGCTCTGGTTCACTGACCCCGACGCAAGCAGTCTAGCTATGGGTCGCTAACTGCATTTCTCACTGTTGACGCATCTTAGGTCTCTTGCGAACATTATAAGATGTCATCCTGTATGTTCAAAGAAAGCAGTGGTAGTTGATGAATCTCCACAGAGTTTGTGATGGACTGTACCAATGATGGACATATACACTTGCTCTGTTGTTCATCATATGCTGGCATTGCTGGAAAACCACTAGATGCAATCAAAATGTCAAGAGGATATTTGGTGCCATTTAGTATAAAAGACACAGCATGTTATCAAAGCTTCTAGATCAAGCTAAATTAGTAAATTAGCTGATACAAAAAATGGTACTGGCTTATTCCCTATGTGTGATACGATGACAAAAAAAAAAGACTTATTTCACCAAATTTAATGGAAGCTAGGAAAACTTCACTTTATGCCAAAAAAAAATTTCAGTACATGAGGTATTTCTGCACCAGTCTTTGTCATTTACTTTGTCATTTAAAAATATGTTTTAGTATATGTTAGTCATGGTGCTTCAAGAAAGATAAAACACTTAAAGTTTACAACCCCACTCCCCCTCAACCATTTTAAACATCATAAACAACAAATGAGATGAGATAATTTAAAAATGCTCATACCCACATTAAGAACGTCATAGGATAAATAAAGCAACAGCTAGGATTCAATTAATGTTTAATTTCAATTTGTGATCTTAGGGTTAATACAGGAATTACAATTAATACATTTTGCTGAAAGACAGAATGTGCAACTACTTTTGTAAGCAGGGTTTTAAAAAAATAGGTCAATACTGAATAGTTAGGTGAATACCCTACTCTGTTGCTAAACAAATTTGAAATGAAGCAATTGCTCTTGTTAGCTTAAGCATCTCAAGTTAAGAAGTCTAGTTTACCACAAATTGGTAGAATAACACAAGTGCTATCATTAATTATATATGATAGTGCACTGCTGAGTAATCTAACAAATTTACACCTTCTGAATCAGTGGTTCACTACCTGGGAAATGCCAGCACAAGACAGCATTAGGGAGAACATTCAGCTAAAAGCTCGCAAACCAAAATTGTTATAAAGAAACAATAGTAAGGCAGCTTAATATAGCTAACTGTATTGACTTACTTGAAAGGTATTAATACTAAACTATCAACAACAATGTCTTAGAAAACTCATGAACATCAGTTGGAAAGAATTCAAGACTAATCGACAAATAAGAGAAGACTCTAGGCAGAAATATGTCTCCGACTATATAAGGAAAAGACGATGGTCATATATCGGTCATGTCCTACGAATGCAAAACAACAGAATACCACTACAGGCGCTCACTTGGGTTCCTGAGGGTAAGCGGAAAAAAGGAAGACCAAAAGAAACACTCAGAAGAACAATAATAAGAGAAGGAAGAACGTTGGGCCTAAATAATGTGCAAGAGCTAAGAGGAGTGGCGTCACAACGAACAACCTGGAGAGCACTGGTTTCTGCCTTATGCGCCGTGTTTGGCGCTTAAAGAATTTATTATTATTATTATTATCAACAACAAACTGAATTTAATTGAAGCAAAATAAAACAAATCATCACAGGATTTCATGATCAAGCTGAAATGTAACTTCCATTTTCTCTGTAGGCAATTAGATGCAATGCCCATGAGCTCAAGAGTTCTCTCTACTTTTTCTAGTACTTACAGTGTCATTTATTTTTCAGAGGAGGAAATACTTCCATGTTTAAGAACTAGGAATTAGAAAGTTAATCCACAACAACACATGGCTTCAATCCTATTCAAACAAGGATGAACAAACAATAATGAAACTCTTCAACTAGCATTTGCACAATGTACCACAGAGGTGTAACCCATGTAACAGGTTGTCATGTTACTAAGAAGATGCCAAAAACATAACCTTAAACATACCAAAGGCAATAAAAAATTCACTAGATGGATAAACAAGTCTGTGGTTTAGGGATAAACAAGTCTGTGGTTTAGGGATAAACAAGTCTGTGGTTTAGGGATAAACAAGTCTGTAGTTTAGGTTTGGAATTTTCATTACAAAATTTAAGAAATATGCGATTTTCATAACCTTCTTTAATGTGCACTTAAGATACTCTTTTTGCCCTTCAAATCTAGGAAATTCTGTACAATAATGAAAATATAGTAACATACAGACTTACTTAGTCGTCCCTCTTCTACCCTGGGGTGCAGAGGTTTGCCAGAGAGAACGCCATACTATCCTACTGGCGGTCTTTCTCCTGGCATGGTACCAATCTAGTCATAGGTCCTTCAGGGATTGTCTAATGTTGTCCTCCCAGCAAACTCTGCGTCATCCTGAAGGTCTGCATCCCTGGCTCTTGGTTTTCCATATTTGTCGTAAAAAGCTGAAAAAATAAATCTTCTTTCATTCTGCAAACATAGCCACACCATTGTAGTTGGGACTATTCAACTTGGGTCTGCAGGGGCTGGGTTTTGAGGCATACAGACAACCCCATAAAATAAGGGGAGTCTGAGGAATTAGTCTATAACATGTTGTAAGGAGATGCTGGACTGGAAATTTGGGAACCACTGTTCTAAAACAAAACAAACAAAAATTTTACAAGAGGGTATATGTATATATACATACTGAAGAACATTAAAAACGCACCACTATTATATATACTGATGCCGAGAGGCTGTAAAACAAAAGTGTGGGAATGGATTTTCCCCGTGTTTGTCATGAGGTAGAGAGTGAATGGCTGCTGGAATGGAAAGTGCATGATTCAACCCACGGGTTTGTGTACAGACTACATGAAAACAATGAAAGTTACACGTGCAACACGATTCCCAACAGCTATGACCCTGAAAATGTGTACGCGTTGTGGCAGTATTCTCGGTATAAAAAGGCCGTTGAGACAAAACACCCAGTACATGTGCTTGAAATGCCACGACTATCTGAAAACGACCGCCAACGAGCCATTGGTATATTGGAGACCGGAATGAGCTCGCTAGCCATTGCCAGAAGGATGAATTGCCACCACAGCACTATTGTACGTCTCAATGAGCGTTACGGAACCACTGGCAGTGCCCGGGATAGACTTCGGAGTGGCCAACCACGAGTTACTACCCCTGCGCAAGATCGTCATATTGTGCTGAGTCATCTAAGGAATCGTTCTCTCCCGGCAAGTCAAACAGCAAGAGAAATAGTGGGTAGACGTGGGCAAGTCTCTCGAATGACAGTCATACGATGACTCAGAGATACAGGCCTTATTGCAAGACGACCTTATGTTGGGCCAAACTTGACTCACAGACATCATCAGCAGCGCCTGCAATGGGCAGAGCAACATGTCAGATGGACTAGACTGCAGTGGAATGCTGTCCTATTCACAGACGAGAGCAGATTCAACATATCCTTTGCTGATGGACGTATGCGGATTTGGCGACGGTGTGGAGAGCGCATTGCAGATTGCTGTGTTCGTCAGCACAACAGATTTGGAGGTGGCAGTATTCACGTTTGGGGAGGATTCAGTTTTCACCATCGCTTGCCTCTTCACGTCTTCCGTGGAAATGTTAATGCTGTGACATATCGAGATGAGGTTCTGGATGCATTGGTTGCTCCTGCGTTCACAAATTATCCAGACTTGCAGCTTCTCCAGCAGGATAACGCAATTGCGCACACTGCATGCATTACGCAGCAATATCTATAGCAGCAGAACATTGTGACAATTGATTGGCCTGCCCTATCACCAGACATGTCCCCTATAGAACATCTGTGGGACGAGCTTGAACGCAGAGTCTACAGGCAAGGTTCTCCAGCTAATCTGCAACAGCTCGAAGCTGCTCTTTGTCACGTAGGGTTTATATTCATTTAATTTCCTACATTTTCTTCCTATTCTTTCACCAAATTCTCTCTTTATTATCTCTGTAATTCCTTTTTCCTGTATATTTTTCATCCATTCGTTTTGCGTATATTATTTTCATATAATTCGCAAACTTTACCTGTTTTCCTTTCTCTTAAACTGAGAATCGCGCTAGGACGATATTACGTAGATGTCAGGGCTGCAGGGCGTCATAAGGCGTGATAAGTCGGTTCGCTGAACATAGGACATAGCAAATCGTCTACATTCTCACCGAGCGCGCGAGCTTCTTCTCGGCATTAGTCCCGGTGAGGTGTGATACTTTACATCTGCACCGGTCAGTATCCAGACATTTGTCTGGAAAATCCCAAACTGACACGGCGCTCACTTGGGCCATGGTCAGCTGTAGTGTGAAAACTGCCCTGAAATGGAGTCAGGCTGTCTGGGATTTGAAACTGACACGCGTACATCGTGGTCAGTAGGTGACAGTTACGACACGCGTTAAGCGGACGTAAATGTTGGGAGTAGGGGAGATAATTTCGCTTGGCGAAATAAGTTTGGGCCCTTTGTCTGATTTTTAGATATTGGCCAAGTTTGAAACTTTAATTTCATTCTCGCTCATAGACTCCACAGTAGATAGGTCGCTCGAAAACAGAATAGCTGTTAGCGAAGATCTCAGTTTGTTTCGGCAATTTGTCGAACTTCTAGACTTCCAGAAATATTTTCAGCATTTTTATTCTTAAGTTGTGCGACTACCTGTAATTCTGTGGTTGAGGTAATTAATATGATATATATATATAGATTTTGTGAGTGTTAAAGTGTTAAATCGCTTAATTCATTTTAATCTATTTCTTTAGCGCAGAAGAGAAATAAAGTGGTAGGCTATTATATTTTCTAGGGAAGCATTCAGTGGAAAGCAGAATAAAATTAAAATTTCTAGCTTATAACGGCAATTGTAGCTATTTATAAATTTAATTTAACTGCTAATACTCAGTCGAGTGTATTTTTCTAAACTAACGTATAAACTCTAGAATCCAGCCTCATGAATGGTGACGGAATACGCACGTGTTCTTAATTTATGAGGATTGCTGATTTTTAAATATAACTTACGTCACGGGAAGTTTAAATGATAAGCAAAGCTCTCTGCTTGCAAGTTTAAATGTAAGTTTTAACCAGTACAGATTCTGTTTATTATATTATATGTGTTATTTTTCCTCCACACAGTGAAAGTTTTGGGGTGACCCTAACTTTACCAGCACCTAGTAGTAGTTTCCATACTTGTGAAGAAATAGACAGTCCTTATTTTGAACCACGTGGGTTTTCTCAAGTAACACTGATCTGACGGTGCAAGTTAGACAGAAATACTAATATCCCTATAACGGGTTTTCAAAGACTGTAATGATAAATACTGGACCTTGGAGCCAGCACTTAATTTCTTCTAGAAACTCTATATAATTTGCTGCCTGGTGGCGTGAATATTAACAATCATTTCCCGACTAGATTATATCTTGTGGACAAATCTGTGGTGTGACTAAAGTGAATCCTATACTGAGGGAAGGCACCGACCTGACATTCATCATTTTTTTAGAAACCTACGCTATTGACACTGTGCTCTGCTAACTCCCGCGCCTGGAATAATTGTTAGTTGAATTAATCAGACATTTGAACAAATTTGCATACCCAAGTAGTCGTTCCCGGAGACTCCAAGTTAAATACGTCTTTTGGAACTGGGGACTTCTTGGCAGAAGACTGCATTTTTTGAGTCTGTGTGAAAATCTAAAATCAATGTGTTCCAAGAGGCAGCAAGCAAAGTCGTGAGTACCAGTATGAGAAGCCATGGCAGAATGAATGAGTGTACGCTGGTTTGAGTGATATTTTTCACTATTTTATCTTTGACACCCTGTTGCTGTCCTAATTTTTTTTCAATCTGCATAATTTGTTGCTAAGGCTAGTGTTCTTGTGTTTTGTCTTAGGTTAAATCAGATTTTTTTCAAACTCTGTGCATATAATTACGAGATAAAACATAGAAAAACTCTTAGACTCAAACTCTATGTATCTGTGACTCGGGCGCCATCATCTGTTCTCTTAACGGGGCCGGGCTAAACCTAGAGTTAACACTATAACGGGGCTATCATCCTTGCAACATTTCCTTGATTTTTTATGACTATGTGTATATGTATTTTCCTTGATGTACTTTCTTTGATGTTGTGAGCCGATTTTTCCTGATAATAAAATCGCTCTTGAACTTAATAATCGTGTTTGGTCAGCTCGTTCTAGATAATATATATATCATTGTTATAGTTTTCCCACGTCTGTGTGATTACCTGTCGTCACGTGTATGTGCGTGCCTGTGAGTGATAGAAATATACGTAATATGTATATTGGTGTAGTCTGTCTGACGCTGTAACAACTGTTGTAGAAGATAGGTGAGAGAGAGAAGAATTCTTTTCGCTTTCAGAGACAGCCACTATATCAAATCTATCATCTCACGTGTGTGGAAATTCTATTACCTTTCACTAACTCTCACTGAGTCTATCACCTATTCAAACCTATTCAGAAGGGACCAAACCTAGTCTTAATTCTCCTATCGGAAATCTACGACAAATGGGGACTCGTTTCCGGTCTTTGAACTTAGAATAGGAAGACGAGTACGACAAACGTGGACTCGTCTATCTGGATTTTGAACTTAAGATTCTGTATTCTGATATAGAGTAAGAGTGTGATGTCTTGTGAGTTGTTATATCTTTAAATAAATACCCCCTAGACTAGCGATCTGTTTACGGGCGTGCTGACCACACAAACTAATAGTTTTTTTTCCACAGCATCTTTGAATAATATACATTTTGGTTACAGGTTGATTTGTCGGGATATATGTTAACTGCTGATTGTAATACTAAATGCTGGTAAAGTGGTGAGTGTATAACATTCACTGGGTACTGAGGCAGAACGGCGTTTGAACTAAGTTAAGGAGTGTGTTTCGGACTTTTTGTCCAGATTAATTCCCTCCCTTACCCGATCTGACTTCAGGGGCGAACTTATAGTGGATTTTAAAAAAATTAAGGGATTATTTTTCTCTTTAATTTTTGCAATATTCTTTTGCTTTTCCACTGGTGCAACTTATTTTTCAGAAGTAATCTTAACTACCATTTAGTTGGCGTAGTCGTGTTTTGCATTAAGTGCTTTATTGCCGATAATAGCAGCGATAGTTAGATTTTTATTTGGAGGAGGTATCCCAGGGTTAAATATATCATCTTTTGATTTTTGGTAATTTTTTTCTCGTAAGTGGTAGGAACCAGTGTATCCTTTTTCCTATTTTCTTTCTCCACTAGTCTCAGTCACTGACCTAATATGGCCGAGAGGGCAAAGCTTAGACAACTTCTCAGGGACGAAGCGAGAGAGGAGGGACTGGAAGGAGAAGAAGCGAAAGCTTTTGTCAGAGACGAACTTGAGAGATACGATGCGGAGAGGAAAGCAGCTGAAGCTAAAGAGCAGAAGAAGATGGACGAGGAAATGGAAATCCGCAGGGAGAGAGAAAAAGAGAAGGAGAGACAGCATGAGAAGGAGAGGGAGGAGAGAGAGGAAAGAGAGAAGCAGAGACAGCACGAGTTGGCGCTTAAAACTCTTGAGTTCCAAAGTCGTGGTGCTGCCTCTACCTCCAGCAATGGAGAGTCTTCTCCTCATTCTTCCTTAACTGACCCTGCTAACACTCAATCCCTTCAACTAAATGCTATGTCTTTCACTCTTGAATCTTTTCCTTGTCCAAATGAGAAGATTGACACATGGTTAGAAAAATTTGAGAAAATTGCAACTCTGTACGGGTTAGAGAGGTCGCGTTGGAATATGAAACTTTCCCAGGCCCTAAAAGGTTCTGCTTATGATGTTTATTCTAAGCTGGAAAGTAGCCAACAAGACGACTACGATGTGTTGAAGAAAGCGTTACTGGAGCGCTTTGAAATGAACGCTCGCAAGTTTTTGCAACTGTTTCGCAACAGCCGGAAAGAGAATTCTGAAACTTTTCACCAGTTCTCATCTCGTCTTAAGGGATATCTAACAAAGTGCCTTGAGCTTTCGCAGCTCCCCTCTACCTATGAAGGTCTTGAGGAACTTGTTCTAACTGAACAAATAAAGAACACTTTGTCTGCTGATACCCGGAGATTTCTCGCTGAGCAGGGGGCAGAAAAACTTGAAGACATTTTGGAAAAGTCTGAGCGTTATCACAATGCGCTGGCTGAACTACCGGCCACAAAGCGGAAACCGACAGAGGAGCATTTTCGAAAACATAACCTAGAGCAATCTTCTCAGGCTTCTAACCAAAATAACCACAGAGAAACTGGACCTCAAAACCCCCCTCCTGAAAAATCCAAGTTCTACAAGAACAAGTACCCCAACCACCCCAAACAGTCTGATCAACCCGACCGCCCTACATGGCAGCGTAGCCAGAAAGGACAAGGTGGCAAAGGGAGAACCCCTGAGCACGGGACATATGATCAGAGCGAGCACACCGAGCCGAAACGCATCGGATGCTTATTGACAGTCTCGCAAGGCGGAATTGTTGACAGTGATTCCAAACCTGTTGGGGATAGACCCTCAACGCGAGGTACTGTTACTTTGAACGGTTCTCAAATTTCTTGCTTATTTGACACGGGGCTTTCTTATGATTGCATTGTTGCCAGAAAGCTGGTTAAACCCGGTCAAGAGACAGGAGAGACCGTCAAACTTTGTGGAGTTCGTAAGAGTGATGCACCTACAGCGCTTCCCATCGCATTGGTGGAGATACACTCTGACTTTGTCAGAGGTGTGATCAAAGCGGCTGTTATGGATGATCCCATCTACCCAGTCATACTTGGCGGGAGATACGTGTGTATTGGGAAACCGGAAGAGCCGATTGTGGCAGCAGTAACTACAAGAGGGCAAACCAAGAAGGAACGGGAGCCTGCGCCAAATTTGTTACCTATGGAACTTAAAGAAGCGCAATACAAGGACCCTACTTTGGCACCCTGCTTTAGGAAACTGCCCATGGCTAAGGAACCCAAACAGCACGGGGACATTTTTTCTGAGGATGGCGTACTTTATCGGAGAACGGGCAAGCCTGACCAAGGTTACAACCAGCTCCTAGTACCGAAACAGTACAGAAGCCAAATCCTAGAAATGGGGCACTCTCTTCCCTTTAGCGGACATATGGGACAGAACGCCACAAACCAACGTATAACCACTCATTATTGGTGGCCAGGAGTAAATACTGATATTATCAGATATGTCAAATCCTGTGCCCAGTGCCAACGTGTGCCACCCAAGCAACGGACACCCCCAGTCCACATGGGTGAAATGCCAATAATGGGAACACCATTCGAACGGGTTGTGATCGACATTTTAGGGCCTTTCGAAAGGACTAAAAGAAGGAACAGGTTCATCCTGACCTTAGTCGATACATGCACTTTATGGGCAGAAGCTATCCCGCTAACATGCGCAGATGCCAAGCATGTCGCAGAAGCCCTCATGCAGATTTTCACTCGGTTGGGATTCCCGCAGCAAGTGTTGACGGATAATGGATCTCCATACCGAAACCTGTTGATGGATGAGATCGTTAAGATCTTGAGGACCCAGCACATCCACACTAAGCCATATACTCCGGCCGGAAATGGGCTCGTGGAACGTGCTAATGGAAACCTCACCATGATGCTAAGTAAGCTGGCACAAGTGAAACCTGAAGATTGGGATCTCTGTATTCCTGCAGCATTATTTGGCTACAGAGAATCTCCTCATACTTCCACAGGATTTCCGCCAGCTACACTCTTATTTGGCAGACCCATTAAGGGCCCGCTTGAAGCCTTACTTCAGTCTCTGACAGACGAGAAGGCGGATGAGACAGTCGTCTCAGCAAGTAAATATGTGTCGGTTTTAAAGGAAAGGTTGAAACTAGGGTGGGACCTAGCAACGACTAACTTTAAGCGAGCTCGCACAAAGCACGCTAACCGATACAGGAAAGTCGCGGAAGAGAGAGAACTGGAAGCAGGAGAGAAAGTTTTGGTGTTACTCCCTACTGAGAACAACCAACTGAAGATCGGATGGCAAGGGCCGTTTACCGTCCTGAAAAAGATTTCTAAGGCTAACTACCAGATCTCTATTGAAGGAAAGGAGAAGGTTTTCCATTTAAATCTCTTAAAGAGATACTTGGAAAAACCAGTGCCAACCTCCGACCATCTCCTGACGATCGCCAAAACTGACGAAGATGATGATAGTGGCAGGGATATTCCACCGCTATCACAGGAAATCTTTAAAAATGTCAGAAGCGGCGACGCTCTTTCAAGCGCGCATGGGAGACATTCCGGGGGAAGGAAACTTTGAGGAGTGGACTTGAGTAGGAATTGGACAGAGATGGAGGGGGAATATGAGAGGGAAGAAGACAGACACCCCGAAGCTACGGTTATAGGAAATTAAACTCCATAACGTAGACATGGAGTGCTTCCATATCTTAAAGGGGGGAGGCTCTGTCACGTAGGGTTTATATTCATTTAATTTCCTACATTTTCTTCCTATTCTTTCACCAAATTCTCTCTTTATTATCTCTGTAATTCCTTTTTCCTGTATATTTTTCATCCATTCGTTTTGCGTATATTATTTTCATATAATTTGCAAACTTTACCTGTTTTCCTTTCTCTTAAACTGAGAATCGCGCTAGGACGATATTACGTAGATGTCAGGGCTGCAGGGCGTCATAAGGCGTGATAAGTCGGTTCGCTGAACATAGGACGTAGCAAATCGTCTACATTCTCACCGAGCGCGCGAGCTTCTTCTCGGCATTAGTCCCGGTGAGGTGTGATACTTTACATCTGCACCGGTCAGTATCCAGACATTTGTCTGGAAAATCCCAAACTGACACGGCGCTCACTTGGGCCATGGTCAGCTGTAGTGTGAAAACTGCCCTGAAATGGAGTCAGGCTGTCTGGGATTTGAAACTGACACGCGTACATCGTGGTCAGTAGGTGACAGTTACGACACGCGTTAAGCGGACGTAAATGTTGGGAGTAGGGGAGATAATTTCGCTTGGCGAAATAAGTTTGGGCCCTTTGTCTGATTTTTAGATATTGGCCAAGTTTGAAACTTTAATTTCATTCTCGCTCATAGACTCCACAGTAGATAGGTCGCTCGAAAACAGAATAGCTGTTAGCGAAGATCTCAGTTTGTTTCGGCAATTTGTCGAACTTCTAGACTTCCAGAAATATTTTCAGCATTTTTATTCTTAAGTTGTGCGACTACCTGTAATTCTGTGGTTGAGGTAATTAATATGATAGATATATAGATTTTGTGAGTGTTAAAGTGTTAAATCGCTTAATTCATTTTAATCTATTTCTTTAGCGCAGAAGAGAAATAAAGTGGTAGGCTATTATATTTTCTAGGGAAGCATTCAGTGGAAAGCAGAATAAAATTAAAATTTCTAGCTTATAACGGCAATTGTAGCTATTTATAAATTTAATTTAACTGCTAATACTCAGTCGAGTGTATTTTTCTAAACTAACGTATAAACTCTAGAATCCAGCCTCATGAATGGTGACGGAATACGCACGTGTTCTTAATTTATGAGGATTGCTGATTTTTAAATATAACTTACGTCACGGGAAGTTTAAATGATAAGCAAAGCTCTCTGCTTGCAAGTTTAAATGTAAGTTTTAACCAGTACAGATTCTGTTTATTATATTATATGTGTTATTTTTCCTCCACACAGTGAAAGTTTTGGGGTGACCCTAACTTTACCAGCACCTAGTAGTAGTTTCCATACTTGTGAAGAAATAGACAGTCCTTATTTTGAACCACGTGGGTTTTCTCAAGTAACACTGATCTGACGGTGCAAGTTAGACAGAAATACTAATATCCCTATAACGGGTTTTCAAAGACTGTAATGATAAATACTGGACCTTGGAGCCAGCACTTAATTTCTTCTAGAAACTCTATATAATTTGCTGCCTGGTGGCGTGAATATTAACAATCATTTCCCGACTAGATTATATCTTGTGGACAAATCTGTGGTGTGACTAAAGTGAATCCTATACTGAGGGAAGGCACCGACCTGACATTCATCATTTTTTTAGAAACCTACGCTATTGACACTGTGCTCTGCTAACTCCCGCGCCTGGAATAATTGTTAGTTGAATTAATCAGACATTTGAACAAATTTGCATACCCAAGTAGTCGTTCCCGGAGACTCCAAGTTAAATACGTCTTTTGGAACTGGGGACTTCTTGGCAGAAGACTGCATTTTTTGAGTCTGTGTGAAAATCTAAAATCAATGTGTTCCAAGAGGCAGCAAGCAAAGTCGTGAGTACCAGTATGAGAAGCCATGGCGGAATGAATGAGTGTACGCTGGTTTGAGTGATATTTTTCACTATTTTATCTTTGACACCCTGTTGCTGTCCTAATTTTTTTTCAATCTGCATAATTTGTTGCTAAGGCTAGAGTTCTTGTGTTTTGTCTTAGGTTAAATCAGATTTTTTTCAAACTCTGTGCATATAATTACGAGATAAAACATAGAAAAACTCTTAGACTCAAACTCTATGTATCTGTGACTCGGGCGCCATCATCTGTTCTCTTAACGGGGCCGGGCTAAACCTAGAGTTAACACTATAACGGGGCTATCATCCTTGCAACATTTCCTTGATTTTTTATGACTATGTGTATATGTATTTTCCTTGATGTACTTTCTTTGATGTTGTGAGCCGATTTTTCCTGATAATAAAATCGCTCTTGAACTTAATAATCATGTTTGGTCAGCTCGTTCTAGATAATATATATATCATTGTTATAGTTTTCCCACGTCTGTGTGATTACCTGTCGTCACGTGTATGTGCGTGCCTGTGAGTGATAGAAATATACGTAATATGTATATTGGTGTAGTCTGTCTGACGCTGTAACAACTGTTGTAGAAGATAGGTGAGAGAGAGAAGAATTCTTTTCGCTTTCAGAGACAGCCACTATATCAAATCTATCATCTCACGTGTGTGGAAATTCTATTACCTTTCACTAACTCTCACTGAGTCTATCACCTATTCAAACCTATTCAGAAGGGACCAAACCTAGTCTTAATTCTCCTATCGGAAATCTACGACACTCTTACACGTGAATGGGACTTGATTCCCCGGAATTTCCTTCAGAGACTTGTGCGTTCCATGCGGAGCCACTGCCAAGCTTGTTTGCAAGCACACGGTGGACATACCAGATACTGAGGATAGTGTGAATGAATTTTTTTAATGGTTGCATTTTTGGTTTTCTCCCTTGCCTGCACAGAATGCAATGAATTTCATAACAATCAAATGTACAAATTAATGACCAGCATGGATTCATAGGAAAATGAATAAAGATTCCAAATATGTAAACTTGTAAACTTATATTTACATTTCACACTCTGTTCCTGGATTATACAGGTGGTGCGTTTTTAATGTGCTTCAGTATATATATATATATATATATATATATATATATATATATATATATATATATATATATATATATATATATATATATATATATATATATATATATATATATATATATATATATATATATATATATAGCAAAGGAACCACATGAAAACATTAAAATTAGGGTTGTCAATGAAATTACTGAAAACTAATGACAATCACAATGAAGCCGACCACATTTTTTTTAAAACTTGTATGTGCGCATTCACTTGCAAACAAGCACAAAATATCTTTATACAGAAAATACTATATTTAAATAAGAAGCACACACAATGGGGTGGGGGGAGAGAAAGAACAAAGCAAAGAATCTGAAATCTAAGATATATTGACCCTACTGAGATTAAGACAATAAATAAGAACTTACTGATACATTTTCCTCTGCAGCCTACAGAAATTTGGTTACAATAAACTCTTATTCCAAATTGTCTGTTTATGTGTCCATAAAATGCTGCACATTTAAACATCATTAACTCTTTCTTCCCCATGAGCCATATAATGTGTCATGATATAGTTCATGATTCTCCCAAGGGCTGCCTGGTACAGGTTGTTAACCCAAAATCCGAAATGTTTGAGGACAGGCTGTGTTTCGGATCTTGGATTTTTTCGGTTTTAGGATTCCTCACAAAGTAGCCCAAAATCGCCCAATGTAGTCCAAAAATCGTTTAGAAAATCACTCAAAAGTCAGTTGGAAAAAACGTTTGATTTTCAGAATATTTCGGTTTTCGGATTCTGAGTTACTGACCTGTACAGTCAATTGGTTATAGTCAGATTTTCTCATGTCTGAAGTTTACACGATATCAAACAAACTTATTTGCTGTATATAAGACTTACAACACTTATTCTTCATAAGAATGATATAATGCACATTATAAAGTATTTTCTCATAGATACATGTTTATTGCTTGTTTTACAACACCACCTGAAGAAAAAAAAAATACCAGGGACAGAAGAATTATGAGCTATAATATAGCATTAATAAATTAACTGTAACAAAATACTTATCAGGAGTAAGCCTCAACATAGAAATGGAATTTGAAGAAGAAAACTATTTATCAATGGCAAAAAATTCAACAAAGAAATAAGAAGAAAAGTTTGATGGCTCACAGGTTAAAAACTTATTCATTATCATTGCCTTTGACCTCCCTTTTGAGTTCAGACCTTCAACAAAAACTACTCAGAGCCTTTCTATCCTGTACCATTCATTCATGTCTTCTTTATTCCCTTCACAGCTATTGTCAGTTCTCATCTCCATGCGTTTTGTCCCACTATTCCTCTAACCCTGGAGATTCCAGAACAGGGACTGTCTTGTAATGCTATCAACAAGTTATCTTAACGTGTGCCCAATCCAACACCAGTGTCTCACATCTTTGTTCCGCTAGTATTTGGTTCTTTCCGTCCATTTTACATTAGTGGCCTTGTTATATCATTTCAACCCCACAATTCAGTGCAAGCATCTATTTATGAATGCATGTATCTTTTTTGGGGGTTGTCATTTTTGTTATTCTCCATGTTTCACAGCTATATAATAGGACCTGACTTCACATTTGAGTTGAAGATTCACATTTTTAAAAAACTGGACTACGTTTCCTTTGATTTCCACATATTTTTCCAAAGCAATGAATATTATTCTTGTCTTTTGAATTCTTATGCTAATATCGTATCTGTTCCTCCAAAATTGTCTATATTTATGTCAAGATGTAAGTGTGATTCAAGATGCATGTGTGTATTTTCAAACCCAACTGCTGTGGAGTATCACCAAGCAGTCTAATTTTTTTTCTTGCACCTGGTTACAGCTATCAGACAGTACAGCCAGGCCGTTCGCTAAATTTAGGTCAAGCTGTTCTGTTAGAGTCCACTGAATTCCATTTCTGTTGATTAATGTGTTTTTTTTATATAATTCAGTCAGTAGCCTATAAGAAGAGAAATAGTGATTAGAGGCATCTCTGCAACACTCCAGTTTTTATCTCAAAGTTCTGTAAGTTGTCCTTCATGGAGAATTCAACATTTAATGTCTCCAAATGTTTTCTTTATTTAGGTTAATGAACTTAAGGAGGATTTCACAATGTCTTACCAAGTGATAGTTTTATGATTTACGTTATTTTGTATTCATAAATGTGTATCTTATATTGTGACAGGCCTGCTGTTCTAGCATGGCCAATGTCCTGAACGCACAAGTAGAATACAACAAATATATTTCTAACTATTCAACAAGCTAAGGAAATAGTAAACATCACATGACTGGTTATTATGATGAGAAGTTAACTATCTTAGTGGCAACAAATGCTTCATCATACTGCATTTGAGCTCTCACAGAATCTCAGATGGATCAGAGAAGCCAACAGCATTCACATTGAAAAAAATTTTCATGCTCAGAGAAATTGCAATCAGACAAAGAAATTCTCTCAATCACATCTGAAGTCAAAAAGTTCCATCAATGTTTGTTTGGACTATCATGGCCATTTGAGCTCTAAACTTATCACAAACCATTACTTGTGATATTTTTTGGCCAAATCATTCACTGCCTACTCTTCCAATGCATTAACTGTAAAGATGGGAACTTCTATTTATGTATGTCTATCTATGTGACCAAGCACAGGCCTGCCATGAAATATGGTAATGCTGAGGCATTTTCAGGTTCCCAATGGGACCAGATCCAAATTTTAATGCATCAGGAAACATACTGTCTTAATGTCACAATGGAACATGATGATGCTATAGCCAATTTACTAGTGGACTCTAGGTTACTTGAAGCTGAAACAACTAAAGAACAGCAGACCTGTTGCAATGTAAGGTATACATTTATGAATAAAAAAAAGAACATAAATCATAAAACTATCAGTTACTTAGTAAGGCATTGTGGAATCCGCATTAACAATTGGAGTTCAGAAATATATATTTTTCTTCTTCTTCTTCTGCGTTCGGTTTGTAGTCATGCTAAATCTGCAGGCCTGTCGCCAGGACGAAGTCCACAGTCTTTTCCAGGTCGGCGCGGCAGCCCCATTGCTTCTGCTGGAGCTCATCACCTTTTGGCCAGGTCGCACGTCGCAATTTATCATGGGCTGGACAGTTCTGGAGAATGTGTTCTGGAGTCTGGATATCAGTTCCACATGGGCATTCATTCGTGTGGGATATCTTGAGGCGATAGAGATGTCCAAGTAATCTGCAGTGACCAGTTCTCAGGCGGAAAATTGTCGTCTGTTGGTGTCTGTTTAGGTGGTGGATTGGGTCAGAAATATATATTAAAAGGTTGGACAGATTCCATTTCTCAGATAGATGGCACTATCAATTTTTACATTGATCAACTAATGAATCTGTTTATTCACAATAGTATTATGCTATGATAAATGAAATCAAACCATGTCACCCATTCCTTATGCGCTTCAGAAGAAAGTAGTACAACTATTACATCCGGAATACTTTGGAGTTGTGTGCATGAAACAGAATAATGACATTTGTATGTGGCCTAGCTTAAATGTGGAGCCACGGTAGCGCAGTGGTTAGTGCACTGGCTTTCTAGCTCGGTGGTCCATGGTTCGATCCCCAGTTGAGGCGGGATTTGTTTAGACCGCAAACGGCTCCAGGGTCGACCCAGCCTCATGAATTAGGTACCAGAGTAACTCTGGGAAGGTTAAGGCGGCCGACGTGATGCTGACCACATCACCCCTAGTGTACCGATGGTCAAGAAAATATGGGCCTAACACCATATTCCCAATATGCCTCAATGGGCGTGTAATGGAATCCTTTATCTTTAAGCTTAAATGTGGATGTATGGTATTTAACAAAAGGATGTACAGTATTAAACAATAAACTACAAAGTATGCCATATCAACCATGCTAGTCTGCAACACAAACACCAACCACAGCCTGAGACAAAATGCTCAGATTCATACAGACTTAGCTGGGCCCTTTAATGATCAATACTGGCTTATCATTGTTGATGTATACTCAAAGTACCCATATATTTGAGGAATCAAGCCTATTATGACTGAAGTGATCATCCATTATACTCAGTAAGATTCTTCTGCACTGAGGGTTTCCAGATACTATTGTGTCAGTTAATGGAGCCCTTTTTACTTTACAGCCAAGTTTCAAAGATTTTGCCTCTATCATGAAAATGAACACTTGATGACAGCCCCATTCCAATCTGCATCAAATGAAAAAAAAAAACCAATGCTTTTGTGTGCATTTTCTTCAAGTCTGATGTGACAAAGATGTTGCTGATGAGGGAAAATAAGAAACTGTGCTCTGGATGAGCTACTGCTCAAATTTAAAGCTACACTGAATATTATATCTAGAAAGCCACCCGCAGACCTGCTTCATGGTAAATAACCAAGAATGCACCTGTCACTAGCGATGTTCCAGGAAGAGTTAACTCAAACTGGTGTAAATCTAACAAGTTTAACATTAGTGACCCAGCTTTTATGAGGAACTTTTCCTACTATAGGTGACTCTTGGTTCCATGGACACCATTAGATCCATGATGTACTAATGCGATTAGATGCATCCTGGGACAATCCTGAAGCAAAATTCAAGCAATTTAGAACAGAGCCATTCTGGAGCAGGTCAATAGAATAGCACCCAGCCTGAAGGTTATTGTCAACTGAAGTTCTACAGAATTATGTAATGATCAAACTGAGTACAAGCTCCTTCTGGTTGGCCATCCAGTTCCTCTTTATTGGTCCAAACAGTAGCATCAACCTCCAAGGAGATTCAATTTGTGCCCATAACTTTATCACGGATTGCCTCCCCTGCTTTGCAGGAGTGGTCTACCAGTGGCCAAAACTCAAGAGTATCTAAAATGGGTCGTCAAAAGTGTCTACCTTACTCTTGGCAGAGTTGTAGATAGAAGGGTAAAGACACTTCTATCTCAAGGGAGTTTTCATATGACATTTCCGAAGTCAAGAACAATGCGGCATTGGCTGAGCAATTGTTAACTTATTCTCGGTCCGCCGCCTTTTATGAGGATTTATGCAATGGTTATAGCCAGTACAAGCCCCCAGCTGTTGTAAATCCAGCTAAATTCCCTTTTACAAGAAGAAGTTCTGTAGATGTAAATAAATCTCTAAGTGTATGTATATATATCTATATATATCTATATATATATGTATATATATATTAAAGGAGTCTTGCTCCTACGTTTGCTTTCACATTTATAATAACTGAATCAACTATGATTGTAATGTTTTAAAATAACATGTAACAAATTTAATAATCAAGTAGTTTTAACAAGTTAAAATAGTGATGAAATAATGGTGAATTTTAGAGTTAAATAAAATTTCTCGTCATTGAGACGTGGGTTGAGGATTTAAATTTAAACTTAATATTTAATTTTAAAGTCCGTTTGCTGGTGCCTTTTACAAGCACTTAGCTGGTATGAGTGAGTCCTGCAGCCATGGTTTCTGCAGAAGAAGGTGCATTGGATATGGATAAGGGAGAGATACTGAGGACAATTAATGATCGCCTATTAGAGAATGACACTGCAATCAATGAATCATCAAGGCTACGATTGCTGGAATTTGGCATCAAACGTAAGACCAGCAGGGATGGATGAATGAGAGGATGCATCTGACATGTATGTAACCAACGTGCAACAGGAACAATTAGCATTCGTACCCTTCAACATTTATTGAGGGAGACTGAGAACCTATGGGTTTGCCTGGAGTGCAGTGATGCCAATTCTGATCAACAATAACAATCTATCACTATTTTAATATCTTGCTTCAGTGTTTTCTAATGCTCACTGCTGTTCATCAGAGTAGACTTATTTGTCTGTAGTTTCAGTACTGTTTGTTGGTGTGTAGTACTGAATTATGGTGATTCTTTCAACTTATGCTTGGGATCTTGCTTTTATAATTTTTGGTGATATTTTTTCTCATTCCTTTGACATCTTTCTTGCTTGTGGTGACATCTGTGTGTAAATGGTCTTCATGTCCTGAAGAGATGCCACTTAAAAAAATATCCATTACGGTATGCCCTGCATCCTGTATCTACTAGTTCCTATACTTCATATTGTAGCATCACATTTAGTGGTCATTTGTACTGTTTCCCATTTCTTATGGCATTTCCACATTCCATATAGCTATTGCAAATTTTGCCTTTGTTAACAGAAGGTTTGATGGCTGCCTGGCTTCTAGTATCTGGCTTCCTTCCAGTTGTGTCATATACCCCTGTAGGGAATCTTCTGGACTCAGGACTGGCCATTGTTTCAACTGCAGTGGAATGTGAAATGGAACATATTTTGTCTAGGTTATGACTGATGGCTCTAGCTTATCCCCCAAGCCTAGAGAGCAGGTTGTGTCCACTATTTGGCCTACCCCTGTATACCATAACCCATTTATCTTGATTAGGCCTGCCAGGAGTACAAGGCTCCTGATGATATAACTCATGATATCATTAACACAAGCAAGTTTGTTCACTTCAAGGTGCACACGACGACATAATTCAAACAATACATCAAACATCGTAATAAATACAAATGATGATTTATACTGCTTATGTACAATTTAAAGTAAAATGTACGTTAAACAGTTCTTACCTCGGCGTTGACAATACCAGGAAAGGCAATATCTATAACCTTGCAGCCACTGTGAAAGTTGGATTTAGTGTCAGCAGTCAAGGAAATCGGCTGTTTTACGGTGCAGTTGAGTTGCTTTTCAGTCATCTCTAAAAACAAAACAGTTGAAGCTGCAGAATTCATTAAATACATTAATTAAAGATGTTACAAGTGATGATAAATGTCATTATATTCTACCTAACTTCAAACTGAGCGTCCTTGGCAACATAATTACAACTGGCTTTGTTATGCCACTTCTCACACACGCAAATATAGCCTACTCACATATAGTTGCCTTCATATTCTGTGCGGAAAATTCAGCGACGTTCATTCAGATATTACTACATAACTAATAAAATAGCATTTTAAGTAAATGCTCGCATGAAAAATATGTAAGAAAATATGTTTAGCTTATACGAACCAGCAGAACATTATTTCCTGTTTTCTGAGTTAGCGAGTGCTCATTGCTTTGAACTTATGCTTGAGAAAGTCTCGCAGTACAACGCGCGATTAGAGATCACGCACCCAACAGACCAAAATGGCTGATTCTCACGACGACGAACCAATATCTGACCAGGACAAGGTATATCCAAATATTTTATCTATTTTATAAAATTTGTGTTGTATATTAGCCTATTTTGTGTTTGATTCATTCATGTGTTACTAAAAGAACATATGCATACGAATGCCTGACGTGGTCTTTCCAAATCCGTGCCCGTCATCAACCAGGAAGGGGAGTGGTTTCTTATTTCTAAAAATTAAGTGACCTGCAGCAGTTAGTGTACTTCCGCGTTCTCTCAGTATTTTTATTTCTGTGTGATGATGATGTGGACACAAAAAATAGTCGCCAGTGTGGTATTATTGCAAATTATAGACAATGTAGGAACTGGTGAAGGATTACTTGCAGGCAATAGAAATTCCTGCCGTGGTCAGTGCATAGCCTACTACAAACATAGTAGTCCAACAATAGTCTTATTTACATCGACAAATCTTCTCGAAATCTAGTAGCCAACCCCTAAATATTGGCACCAGCAAGGATGACACCGGAATGACCCTTGAGGTAACAACCGATTGTGACTCATTAAGTTAATGCACACTTTGTTTTTTTAACAACAGTGCATCATTTCCCTTTTTGCTCCTTGTGGAGCAGGGAGCCATCACTGCTGCTGATCGTCTTATCTGAACCTTGCACCAAAGCATTCATGTGCTCCTCTTGTAGTGATGGTTTCACTACCAATTTATTGACCTACATGATGAGCTTGCCAATCCCATACACAACCTTATATTAGCCACCTCTTATGAAAACCTGAGAGAGTAGTAGGCTAGCCCTCTTGTCTCCTGTCACACAGGGGTCACCAGTGCATTCTGGTAATGAAAATGTAAGTTAACCTTTTATTTATTTTAGCTGTTCTCAGTTCTTAAACAGGTTGCCCTAGATTTTTGATATTAACTGATTCTGTACGTAATTATTTTCTCCTCTGGACGGAATTATTTTTAGACCCCAAAAGTTTGCATATACATAAGTTACATTTACTGAGATAAAATATCTAATTATAAGTAAAGTATAACTTATTATATATGAAATTAAAGGAAAATAAATGGGCATTATGAACATATTAATCGTTTTTACTAAATTTGTAATTTAGTAGTTTTGTTAGACTAAAAAGTACATAGGCATACCAATTAAAAAAATGATCTGAAATTATGAGATTTTTTTTCCACTTACCTAAGGCCTCCATCAGAAATTTTTGTCACAATACATTCTAATTGCTTTCATTTTGTAGGTAATCCATTTGGTAATACAGAAAAAGCAACAAAACTTAATAGCTGTTAAACAAGCAGGACGTTTCAATTGTAAATCGCTTCCATTCTGTATATTTTCGGCCATTGTTTATCACTACGAAACGCAAATAAAAATTAAGTTAACACACTGAAATTCCCACCAAAAGTGAACAAAGAACGTTCAGAAATGCTTTAAAATGTGTATACTTCCGTCTTGGATTAAATTCCGGTCATTTTAAAATACTGGATCGGAAAAAGAATGAAAATTAGTTAGCATCTTTAAAAAAAACGTTAGGCCAGAGGAACGGAACTGAGAGTCTTTATAAAGACGTTACATACGGAATCAGTTAATGAAAAAAAAAAACCATAAAATAAAATTTGTCGGTAGAAGGCGATGACAGTAGAACAAGGTCTGCCATGTTGCCAAACTGGAAGTCCATATTTATGTTACAGCTGGCCTTAACCTACCACCAGGCTTGTTTTGAACTTTGTTAAAATTATTAACAGCTGACAAACAATGAAATGTTGAAAACAATGTTTTGAAAAAGAAAAGATAAAAAGTTCCAACTTGAAGCAGAAACACTGTGTTTAGCCAGTGTAGCAGCCCCCAGTCTACTGACAGCCTAATTTGTCTACTTTGGAGAAATGTCTTAGCCAATTCAAGAAACTGTATACATTTCTCATTTTGATTCACCAGTGATATGATTAAAAAAAAACGTAGCTTTTAGATTTTCAGACACCATTCTTCTTTAAACTTTCATCTTTTTTTTTTTTTTTTTTTTTTTTTCGTACGCCCGCTAATACTCGAGGCGAAATCTCAGGTTATTGTTAATGTCTAACCTGACATTGATTTTACGTGAGTATCCCTTTTTCTTGTACAGAGACAGGTGTCCCTCGCCATTCAGGCAAATACTCGCCGATTTCGGAGGTAAAACATAAAATGAAGAAAGCGACGCAAGCAAAAACACATCCACAACCTTGAAAATTTGAAAAAGCTGTGACAACCAAAATTTTTTTCATGTGCCTGTGCACAACATGACCCAAGCAGCCTTGAGGTTTTTTTGCCAACTCCATGCAGGTCCTAGAGGAAGTTGAAAGCATATACTTTGTTAAATATATGCTTTCTTCATTTAAAGATATGAAAATGTCACGCCCACAACTAATATATGGATCTGGGGTATGAGTTGGTGGTAATAGTAAATGAGGTGAATAGTTGGATGTTTTGGAACAGAAAAAAATAACTAGTAGTAGGTCTGGTATGCTTGTGAAATGGCATTGCAAAAGAAAGTGGCAAGCCAGCCAGAAACACCAAAATGAAAAAAAACTACTTATTGTACCAGAATTCGCATTGTCCATTCATAAGCTTCTAGTCTCGCCCTTCTCTGTTCGGCTGCTTTGTGGTTACCCACCTTTTTGTTGCTTGAACATTACATTTCCATGCACTAATACAATAGAGTACCTGGATAAAAATATGACATGTCAATAGCTCTGGCCTTCTTGCTGCAATGACATACTCACATCCTGATGCGTTTTGAAGGTGGGGCTAAAGGTCCTTGCGCATCTTATTGCAGGAGGCCAAAAGAACGCGTTCCAGAGTTAATATATGGTAACTGTTATACAAGACTACCAGGTCTTTTATGTTTAGACATGCACCGTAATTTAACTGGAGACCCGTCTAGGTTGAAGAGGGTGCACCTCGCCAAAATTGGGCAGAACTACATCAATATTTTTGTTAATAAAAAACAAATGATATTAAGGTTACAAACATAGCGTGGTTAGTTGTGTCTTGCACTGTTACCAGCCACACATCTGTCTGCGGTTCACAGATATATTTATACTTTTAAAATTTTATTGGGGGAATGTCAAAAAGATCTGCAAATACCCCTATCAGTAACAATCAAACGAAGAAAAGGAAATATTGATCTGGACTGAGTGGATCCCAGTGGCTCTAGTGATTTTCTTTCTTTTAGAGTTCAGTGGTCTCCTATCAACTCAAAAGATGGGCAGAAAGCGACACACTAATTACCATTCTGAAACCCTACAATTTTCTAATTCCGAAACAGATTATGCCAACCTACTGAGACAATCTAGCGATCTCGGTCATGATTTCCTCTGCCTGCTTTATATCTTTGGTTTCCTAAAGAAATATTCAGGCTAGACTTTTTGCCATGCATGAAAAAAGTGATAATGTTTTCCCAAGCTGAAGTGGTTAATGCCCTTTAGCATGTTGTACTCCCTCCAACTCCTCCTCACAGAAACCATAATTTTTGAAAGTGTGACGAAAGTAATAGACCTTCAGTGTTGCAGTCACACCCTGATCCGTGGGTTGTGGGACAAGTTGTATTATGTCTTCATATCCTGAAGGCTGAAAGGATGACTACTCACTTAAAATAATGTAGCACAGCATGATAAAAGTACATCATGCACAATTCTCTGGAGAATAAGGCCTTCCAGGTGACAGAAAGAGGCAACTTTATTAAACTTACATAACACTGGGTGTTTTCAAATGACTCAACAGCTGTCTCTGCGACACTTGGAGGATGATGCAGACTCAGAAAGAGCCATTTGAGAAGTCTTTTCAGCTTCTTGCATTCTTCAAGCAATTGACCCAGCAGTTGTGCTACGAAGACTGGATGTGGCGGTGCAATTAAAAGGGGTCTCAAAAATATGCTGCACCCTTACCACTTGATTCTGCAGTAGAATTTGGTGGCATTTGAAGCCGTAGGATTTATTATCTTTTTTTTTTCTAAAGAACAAAAAACTTTTAAAAGCGCTTTTTTCCTATCGAGCTATAGCACACTTAATCAGTGTCTGATCCATCTAGTGTTGTTGTTGTAATTTTTTTTTCAACAATAAATTACACATACATATAAATGCATATATGTGTGTGTGGCGGAGACTATCTATCCCCATCATAAAATGGAAGATTACTTTATTTAGACCAGGAACAGAATTTATCATTATTAGATTTTATCACATAAAAAAATAAAGTTCAGTTTTAAAAAATAAAACATACATAATACATTAAGGATTTAATTATTTGAAGGATTATTATTATATGGAAAATTTACTGTATATACTTGAGAATAGGTCGATCTGACTGTAAGTCGACCCCTACACTTTAGGACATAAAAATCGTCCAAATTGAATGAGCCGATTATAAGTTGAACGAGTTGTTCATAGATTCCGAATATTTGCTTTGGGATCTGAGATGTGACTTATTTTGTTATTTGATCAGGATGCTAACAGTGTAGCAGATTCAAATGTGGATATTGAATAAGGGTCTGATTTAGACTCTTGACAGTGACACTTACAACAGTGAATGTAGTGAAAGAAGTAATGGTATTGGCGATAGATGAAACGGAGGCTGGTCAACAAAGCGTACTCCAGTTGAAAATTGGGACTTTATAGAAATTCAAACATGTATTACTAAAGATATTTTGATTAAAGCATTTAATGAAGCACCAAGTTTATATCTGAAGGATACCAGTATGTGGCGGAAAGGGTGAAGAACAGCACTGACCGGTTTAATAAATCCTTTTTTTTTTTTTTTAAATATATTACTTATTAAATTGCATGCTGACGAAAAGATCAGAGAAGAACAAGCGGGTTTCAGGCCGAAACGATCATGTATTGATCAAATATTCACACTAAGAACAATTATAGAAGAATCAGTGGAAAGGCAATCGCCACTTATTATCACCTTCGTCGATTTTCAAAAAGCCTTTGATAGTCTACACCGCCCATCATTGTGGAAGATACTTACAATCTATGGTTTTCCAACAAAATATGTGAATATAATCAAAGCGCTATATGACAATGCAAGATGTTGTGTTAGAACAAATAAAGGGAATACAGAATGGTTTACAGTAGAAACAGGGGTGAAACAAGGCTGTATTATGTCACCACTACTTTTTGGAATAGCTATTGATTGGGTTATGAAAAACTATACCCACAATGAACAATTGGGTATAAAATGGACAAATGGAAAATTCCTGGGGGACCTGGATTTCGCAGATGATGTAGCATTCTTAAGTTCAACACCAAGACAATCCCAAGAAGCAATAAATAATTTGTGTCATCTCTCGGTTAAAATTGGTCTCCAAATAAATGCCTCTAAAACTAAAGCTATGAACTTTTCTAACGAGACCTTTGATATCATCTTGAACGGGGAAAAAAAACTACAGAAAGTTGAAAGTTTCAATTATTTAGGCAGTAAAATGACTCAGGATGGTGACACAACAAGAGAAATCCATACTAGAATTGCTTTGGCAGCTAGCGCCTTCAATAGATTATCTAACATTTGGAAATTACGATCATTGAATATACATACCAAGCTTCGTCTGTTTAATTCAAATGTTATCTCAGTGTTAACATACGGCTGTGAGAGTTGGAAAATAACAAAATCATTGGAGAACAAGCTGAATACATTCGAGAACAAATGTCTTAGAAAACTCATGAACATCAGTTGGAAAGAATTCAAGACTAATCGACAAATAAGAGAAGACTCTAGGCAGAAATATGTCTCCGACTATATAAGGAAAAGACGATGGTCATATATCGGTCATGTCCTACGAATGCAAAACAACAGAATACCACTACAGGCGCTCACTTGGGTTCCTGAGGGTAAGCGGAAAAAAGGAAGACCAAAAGAAACACTCAGAAGAACAATAATAAGAGAAGGAAGAACGTTGGGCCTAAATAATGTGCAAGAGCTAAGAGGAGTGGCGTCACAACGAACAACCTGGAGAGCACTGGTTTCTGCCTTATGCGCCGTGTTTGGCGCTTAAAGAATTTATTATTATTATTTATTAAGTCGGTGGTACTTTTTTAAGGTCCAAAATGGGAATAAATTTCTCGAGTATATACTGTAATTAATTAAGGATTTAACATGTTCTGGCAAATGGTGATAAACATGAAAGGATCCTCCCAGGGCAGATCTGATCTTTGTTATTAACTGCATGCCATAGCCTTAGTATAATGTCTTTCTTGGTTGTTATATCCATATGTGGCATAACAAAGCTAGTCATATTAAGATGGTAAACTTGTTCAGCCTCACTCACCATTAACGTTATAAAGTTATATTGGTTATCAGGGCTTGGAAAATGGAAAACTTATGAAAAAAGGGAGGATAAAAGATCAAGAGGTTTTTTTTTAAAAATGGTATGGCATCTTAGGTATAGATTTGAAAAAAATAGGGATGGGAGATATGGAGAGTACTACTTTCAGGAATATATAGTAATAAGTGCAGTACATTTCTGTGAAATAACAGACAAGAGTTCTTAAAAAAAACATTTGGCCATATTTCTTTGCAGGTGAGGATTGCCTCAAACTTCATTCTGCATGCACCACCAGGAGAGTTCAATGAAGTTTTTAATGGTAAGCATTTGTTACTCATAGTTTTCTCTCTGAAATATTAGAATGTAGTTTTTACATTCAATGTTGTAATTTGTAGATTTATTTTATGGAAAAACAAACACGCATGTTGAGAGCAGCCAAATGTTGTCTTCTGTATGTAAATAGCAATGGAAATTGATCATTCTCAGAGAGGGAATGTTGTATTTGTTCACAATGATAATGACAGTTTAAAGCTTACCACATGGTGTCTGTCCCGCATGTGTTGCTGCAGCCCGACAGAGGAGCAGAGAATAGTAACAGTGCGACCTATGAATGTCATAAGAAGTGATTAAGGAAAGGGTTGGGCATGGGTGTAGCTACCCCATCCTGTAGAAAATTTTAAACTACAAAAACTTCAACAAACATTTACAGGTGAACTAAAGTAAGTAACACCCGTGTGTTGCCGGGGCCCGAAAGGAGAGCAAAGAATAGTAACACTGCACCCTACCACGCATGTCGTAAAAAGCGACTAAGGAGGGTTGGGCATGGGGCTGTTTACCCCATCCCGTAAAAACTTCGCACAGTGGGCTGATCACCTGCTTGCCAACCAATCTGATTACGGAAACAACGATAGATTGTTTGGTCTGTTTCTGTTCCACAAAGACGCCACTAGGCGTGGTGGAAACAGCGATAGATTGATCAATTTGTTGTTGCCCTAAGACGCCACTAGGCGTACTGGCCACATACTGCTTTGCCGGTTGGTGGCTAAGGATGGAAGAAGAAGAAGAAGAAAGTAAGTAAGTCATTTCTGCCATACAAGACAGAAGGTCCTCTGGTAAGGAGGCTTGTGACGCAATCCAGAGAATGCTGATAGTTGTTGTTGTTTAACTAGGGCTTCTGAGCTTCTCGCTCTTTAGCAGCCAATACCAAGTTGAAAGAGTCCTTGGTCTCATCTACACGGTAGATCTAGGCTGTTCCTGTGGCTCTTCTGCCATTCCAAAATGTGTTGGGTGGAACTCATGAGCTCCAGTTTCTCCAGCTTGGCTTGCATTTAAAGAATCGTCACACTTGAACCCAATCTAGAAGTAAGAAGTGTGTGGCATATTATGCATTCCCCGCCATCCAAGGGTGCTCTCCAGCTATGCAGAGCTAAAACACTGTACTCTGGTTCTGGGCTCTCCCAAGGAATTGTCATGTCCTGCACAGATCCACTTCTCAGCTTCCCATGCCTATCACTGGGTCCACAGTGAGATCCTTCTGCATGCAGTCAACCAAGTCACAGCCAAAGAATTACGCCTGGGTCTCAAGTGACTTCTCCAAGCTTATTGTGCAATGCTGGGTTCTCAACAAGTTTCACCATGGGGGAAGCCCTGGAAGTGCGTGGATGATTCAAGAGTCAATGAGGATGTAATTAGCCTCACGGACATAGGTTCACTTCCACATACATATACTGTAGCAGTGTGCATAGCTGGTGGTCATATGAGGATGACTCCAGATATGCCTACATGCATTGAGAAAGCTGATAGAAGTCTAGATAGCTGAGTCACTTTTTTTCTTCTGGAAGAATCTCCAGAATTGGCAACTGGAATGTTGGTACTTCATATGAACAAGGGAAAACTGCGTAGGTGGCAGCAGAAAAGTGAATTACGAGACTTGCTTCTGATGGTCAGATTGCCTCCTGTTATGTCACTCTCAACAGAGTTCCTTATCATATAATTATTCTTCATTTAAATATATTTGTTCACTGGTAATGGTCCTTATCTAATTTCCCTTGTTTTATTTTATTAGCTGCTTTTCTGGTGCATCTCATTTTCTAGGTTGCGATCTTTTTTTCCCAGCACCTTGGTGGCTACTGTCCTGGTCTCTTTTATGCCCATCTAAAACTTTAGTTCCTTTTGTTGCTTTTTTTCTTAAAAGTATGTTGTAAATACACAATTGTTTTCAAGATGGATATATATGAAATAGAACAAAGTAGCCTTACATCTTCAGGCTCCTGTTTACACAAAGTTGCTTGCTGCCTGCAGCAGGTGACTGAAGTGTTTTAGACTTTACTATCCAGTTTTATGAGGTGGGGTGACCCGTTCCTTTCCTTGCCACCTTTGTCTTCCGTTACTCAAGAGCTGTCAGATACCCATTTAAAGCGGGATGGACTGGAGCATGACTCCAGGTTTTGAACCCAGAAGTGCTCTAACCACTCAGTTCAAGATAGCATGGCTGAGACGCTTGGGAGTCATGACCCAAGTGGGCCCGCTCCCCTTAGAGTGTAAAAGAGTATATCGGGCCGAAACACTTGTCGGACGGGGGGACTTCTTCTGATGATCAGATTGCTTCCTGTTGTATTGCTCTGTAAAGAGTTTCCTATCATCTTATTGAACACCTTTAATTATCAGTACCGTAACAACACAGTATTAGAATATTTTGTATTTGAGTTATGTGATTATGCATTTTCTGTGTACCTGTATTTGTTATTAAACCTGTTACTTGGTCAAGACTACATCTTTTAAAATAAATATTTACATTACAGATGTGAGAATTCTGGTCAATGAAGACAATCTTCTCAAGGAAGGTGCTTCTGGGTAAGCAGTTATTAACATTAAAGTTATGCCAGGTAATACAAATGAATAATACATTACAGTCACTGCCATTTTAGGATAACTGTCGCGGATAGATTTGGGTGAAAGAGATAGGTGGAAGAGTACAGTGTGAAGGACATTTCACAGATTGACCTCTTCAGGTAATCAACCCCCAGAAATCCTTTCTGCTTGGATAATAAGCAGATAGACACTGCAATAGGAAAAGTGTGAACATTGTGACTCCACTATAAAGAAATGTAAAACAGAGACCACTGGAAATTCACATAATAGTACTGTGTAAAAAGTTATTTTCTGTGCATGTTTTATGAACCACTGGCAAACAGGAAAGCATATGAAAAGCTTCACAGTTTAGTTTTTTTCACATCAGTATCAGACCACTGACCTTTCAGAGGCAATCAGTTTCAAAGAGTTCATCGTCAGTATTTGGAACTGTGCTTTGTGAAGACAAACAGCAGTGAATCTTTTTCCTTCTGCTGTCACTCTTCTGGTCTTTCTGCATGTATTTTTGGTGTCTATTAATTATGCACTGAGATTTCTAGAACAAGGACTGTCATGTGATGCTGTTAACCTCTTTCTTCAATCCACCACCATCACTTCCTCACCTCTTATTCAAATAATATTTAGTTCTCTCCACCAGTTCAATATTGCCGATTGTGTCGTGCCGATTGTGTCGTGCCGATTGTGTCATGCTGATTGATGCCTCTGTTCACTGCAGACACTTACTTATGAAAGTCTTAACTTCTTGGTTATTGTTTTAATTGTGCTCCATTTTGTTTAAAAGCCACATTACAATACTGCCTTAATATTAGATTTAAAAAATGTTCTGCGTAGCTTTCCTGGTGCAGTGAAAGTCCATCTTGCCTTCTGATCATACTTTTGTCTTCCATCTTTTCACATAAAAGTTGCTTATCTTTTATTTAATAATCATATAGTGCTATGCATGTGATCTGTTGTGGTGAAAAGTTTCTGATCATATAAAGCAAGGTTGATCACATTTTACTACCAAGATTTTTTAATTCTAGGCACTAAATGAGATATTTGTGCAGAGGTACATGTACATCAATTTAACTTTTTTTTGTATTAGTTCCATAGTGCACTATCTTATACAACTGTGCATACAAATATTATACTTTGTCTTCTACAGAGCTTTTGCACAATACAACAAAGACCAGTTTACACCATGCAAAATAGAAGGTTCTGAATACCAGGTGAGGCCCTCGTTACTAAATCATCCTTTCTGTTAAAATAAAATCCAGCCACAATGTGAAAAAGTTGATTAACACAATCAGATTTTAACATGTCCAACTTTTCTTGATTTTCATGATGAAAATTAAGAGCTCTTCAAAAGGCTGTACATTGCAGAAGTGAATCATTAGGGGCAGAAGAACAACAGGTGAGAAAAGTACTTAACAGTCTTAACAGCATGGCATTTGATTATGTTAACAGCAGAAAAAAAATGGAGAACACTAGAGATGAGTGGGTGTGGAGGTATGTGTTGACATGACATTTCAAGTTTGAAGGCACTATCCAGTCTGTCTTGTTGTATGGCTCTGAAACATGGAGAACAACAACAAAGAAGCTACAGACTTTCATAAATGGGGGCTTGTTTAACCTTTAGCACGCTGCATTCTTTTCCCAAAACTATGCTCCTGCCGCTGCATTCTTTTTCACAACCCCCCATTGTTATAGTGGGTGACTTGTAAATTCTATAGTTTTTGTGTTTCTTGGTCATTTGCTATCATTTTTGGAATTTATATAAATAAATGAATGATGAATCTGATGATATAAAATTTGTTTGTGTTCATGTTAGATGTGATAGGAAGAGAGGAAAGGAAAGATAAAAAAAACGAGAAAAACACTTAAAAAAATAAAAAAAAATAATTTTTAATTTTAAAATTATAAAAAAAAAAAAAAAAAAAATAACCAACACACGAAGAGTCCATATCCCTTGCATCTCAATGAAAGTCATTTGACCAATAGACCAATACAAATCAAATGACGATCTTTTCGTTACACCCATCATCAGTAGCAAAGGAATAAACGCTCTTGTCGGCCGTGATATTCGATCTTAACCCTAAACCTTTCCGACACACTTAATCCTAACCCCTAAAAAAATACATACCAGGAAAGCCATTCTACTTTCGTTTCAATCTCAGCCATCAAACATATTCTGAGAACCGATATCAGCGCTTATAAAGACAAAAATTTCATCCTTACCTCATGGCGTCAGAATCCAATAAAATTATAACGAAAATGGCCGCATGTTCGATGCTGATTCATTTCGATTAAAAAAATTTACAAAAAATAAACGCGGATACACCCATCACTTTTGTAAGATCGGAAATGGAAGCTAACTCTCTTGTAAATGACATTACAACTTAACATCCGGGGCTGAAAATCACGTGTACACAAGTCATGTGCTAGAAAACGATGATAAACGCTGTCGACATATGTTGACAACAGCTGGGAGAACATAGGTTGCCTTCATAGAACATAGGTTGCCTTCATCGACATATGTCGACGGCAGCGTGCTAAAGGTTAAATTTAAAAAGGATTGAAATGGTTTGACAAGATTAGTAATGTGGTCCTGATAAGAACCAGACAAGTGCCATTGAAACAAGAGATGATAAGAAGATGCTGGTGATAGGTGGGACACAGGTTAGGGAAACCTGTTGTTATGTTGATAGCAGTGCAAGGCAGTCCATATTTTGGAATCCCCAGGGTATGACAGAGAGGAGACCAAGGAACACATGGAGAAGAGAACTGGAGACAGAAATGAAAGAGATGAAGACAACATGGAAAGACACGATCTGATGGCACGGGACAGGATGACCTAGCATAAGTTTGTTGAATGTCTATGCTCCTGGGGGGGGGGGGGGGGGGTTGGATGGTGATAATGACACTGTTCAGAATATAGACTTTGGCCCCCAATATAACAACAACAACAAAATCCTTAGCTGAACATTTGGTCATTTACCTCAAATCGGGATCATGCAGCCAGAAATGTCATTCTCTGATGTGTGTTACTGCATATGCCAGCTGACATATCAAGACACTTAAAGAACACAGAGATCGATGAGAAATGTGACAGATCTATAATGCTTGGAATTGAGTGTCGTCTGATACATAAATGTTAGGGTCTGAATTGAATTTGAAAAAAAAGGAAACAAGTTTGAAGAGTTAACCCTTTCCGACCGAATAAAATATGCATGCCACTATTACCAGGTCGGAATATTTTTTGACAAAAAATACCCCAAAACGACACCTGCTAATATTCTACACACCAGAAAGAACTTACATAAGTAATAAGTGTTGTATCATTTTTTATTTATTTGAAATAGTGTCAGGGACCTGAAATAAGAAAAAAAGTCTTTGTTAGAGGACGTCCTTCGGCGGTGGTAGAGGCTCGGTTGTAGCTGCGCCATCATCAAACAAGCAAATAAACATGCCGTGTCCTGTCGAGACTGTGCGTGGTCCTGGCTACCGGGTCTTCCCAGTTCAGAAGATGCAGCGCTATGTGTCCGTCTAGATGACGTCCTTCGGCAGTGGTAGCGGCTCGGTTGTAGCTGCGCCATTACCAAACAGGAAAATAAACATGCCCTGTCCCATCGAGTCTGTGGGTGGTCCCGGTTGCCGGGTCTTTCCAGTTCAGGTGGGGCAGAGCTATGTGTCCGTTTGTTCTTTCCAGTTCAGGTGGGGCAGAGCTATGTGTCCGTTTGATGTCGTACTTCGTCAGTGGTGGTGGCTCGGCTGTGGCTACGCCTACGCCTCGATACGTCCGCTACGGTGACTGGCTGCTCTGCCGGATAGTGCATACTTGTCTCGGAGATATAACCCCCTTAGCAGGGTAGAGAGCCATCAAACCTCGGAACATTGCACACACTCCAAAGTGGGACAGGTGCAATATGCTTCTGAGTCTAGAATGCTCCCTGGGGTTGCAAGAAAGCCCACCTTTGGCAGACATGTGGAGGCGGTGGCTTCGCCACCACGCCACTATGCTGTCTGGCTGCTCGTGCCACGGCCGGTGACTGATTGCTCGTGTCAGTCTTGTCTCGGAGATATAACCACCCTGCACGGGTAGAGAGCCATCAAACCTCTGGGTAACGCACACACGCCAAAGTGGGCCTGGTGCAACATGCCGCTGAGTCTAGGATGCTCCCTTGGGGGTGAAACAAAGCCCACAAATCACCTCCCATAACTGGCTCAAGGGTATGAAACCAGATGAAAAGACATCCCGATAAAAAGGAATATAATCAATCCATTCTACAGAAAAATATTCTTTTACCACGCCACCCTCTTGCATTCCCATTCTCAAAATGACTCCAAAATAAGCCTTTATTTCGGAAATCGTTACATCTTTCCATGTATGCCATATCGAGCATGGAGACAGTGTTTTATTTTTCAATTGGTCAGCTGCATACCGGTTGGTCTCATTGACAATCTCCTCTAGCAATTATGATGTGAAAAACAACTGAAAGAAACCACAAATATTGTCAGGAATATCACAATCAAGAAGCTGTGTACACCTGCATTGTGTACTGAAAATTGTAAATGATTTATACAGCAAGAGTGTGATTGAGATAACTTCACCCATTGTGCTGGTACTTCCTTACTTTCACCATCTTCATTACGGTCACTGTCATCGCTACTGCCAGCTTCATCACTGGTACTGGAATCATGTGTTACAGAATCGCCTAATATAAAATCACTGTCATCTATATTTATCTCATCACTTTCACTACCACTATTACCAGTATCCTCTAGAAATGTCACTACTTCGGAGGCAGTCATTTGCCAGGCACATTTGCTTGTTGATGCCATTGTTCCCCCCTCCGTTTTACTATTCAGTTTACCACAAATAGTTCGTTTCCCTGTTTCACCGCACGAATTTGTGCCATAAAATAATGGTACAATGCCTCGGCTAACTGGGAAAGACAAACGACCGTAAAACCAGTTGTTTCGTCTTGTGTCTAACTGGGTAAGACATTCGACCAGAACGGGAAAAATCGATTGTCTTACCCAGTCAGACACACGACCGGAAAGGGATAAAAGACATCCGGTTCAGATTCTTATGTTTTAGCTTAAATGCCTGTTAAGCTTGAATACATCTTTTGCTGTTTCTTTTGTCATGATGAGCTGTGTACCTGTTTGCCTTGCAGGTGCTTATAACAGAACATGGTGATTTAGGCAATAATCGATTCCTTGACCCCCGATCCAAACAAACGTTCCGCTATGATCATCTACGAAAAGAGGCTCAGGTTTGAATTTGGATGTGTCTGTACTTGTGTTATTTATTATATTGTGTACTGTTGTCTTAATACCCAAATAATGTTTTTGTTTATACTCTTTGTTTCTCATCTCTCGTGCCATGTTTATATTGAATGATGCATAAGTAGGTAACCATTAAGTTATCTGTTCTGAGTTGTTATTATCTCATATTTATGGTGGAAAACATGGAAAATAAGTAGACTGTTATAAACATATTGTTCTTTTCATACATCTTTTCTACTCCCTCTGTACACACATCTCATACCACACACACACACACACACACACACACAAATGTTAATAAGATAGAATTTTCTGTTTTCAGGATGTACAAAAAGCTGAAATTGACCAGAAGGCCGAACCATGTCGTCATGCCATAGAAACAGCTCTGACCACTTATGTTTCTACACATTACAAATATGGTGTCACCACTGTTTATGGCAGCAGTAGTGATGGAAACATCACCATTATTGCTTGCATAGAAAGCCATGCCTTTGAGCCAAAGAACTGGTGGTAGGTTTCTGCTAGTTTGAAAAACAAAATAAAATATGTTTATTTACTTATGTCTTATTTTTTTAAAGTTCAATCATACTTGAGTAAATGACAGTGGTGGTGAAAATATGACTTGTTGGAGCTGAAATAATAATATAATGAACTGATATGTCACTCAGACAAGACATATCTTATATTCATAATGGTGTATGATTGTCCAGTGCATATTAAGAATGTTGAATCAGAATACCCAACCATAAAAGGGCAGAGAAGATTTTGAGAAATGATAGGATCAGATTGAATGGGAAGTGTCTCTTTCTTAGGTGCCTCTTGGTGCAGTGATGCTCACTGTAGTGCAGTTATGACTGATGATGCACTTCACTTTTTGTTCTTGCTGTTTGGATACAATACTGTAATGTTATGGTGCTTGAGTCTTCGCCTTGTTCCCTGTAGCCTTCATAATTTATTAAGATGATCATCTGTTTGTATAGATATGATGTTTAGTTCATATGATACTCTGCAACTTGCTTGGATAATTGCCATAATGCACTTTTATTTGTGTTACAGGAATGGAAGATGGAGGGGCCAGTGGTCTGTCACATTTCCTACATCAGGTGGTTCCGTAGAAGTGAATGGTTTGTTACGTGTTCAGGTAAGATACAAAAAGTGACTTCAGTCAGAATTGAAAGTTAACAGTGACATTTATCACTCACATATGTTCTTAAAGTGATAGTGTTATAAATCCTCTAGTAGTTTGTGTACTCTGTTTGGACCATAAGACTACATCTGTTGCTGATCCACTGGTGTCTTATGTGGACCGTCTTCTTTGACTCTAGCTAAGAAGTTGTGGCTGCTGTCCACTCTTCTCAACCCCTGTGTAACTTACTCTGAAATTTAGTCAGAGTATGCTTGAGATTTTAGTTTTTGCCAAATGGCAGATATGTCTGGATTTTTATGTGTAGAAGTCTGTGCGTAATGTGGAATGCTGTGCACATTTATGTCTTACCTTGTCTGTTTCTGATTGTATTAGGTCCATTACTATGAAGATGGCAATGTGCAGTTAGTCAGTTCCAAGGAAGTTAAACAAAACGTTAAAGTTCAGGTATGTCTTTTTAGCGTTTTTCTATTGTAAGTTTATGTTAATCACCACACTTTGAGACTCATAGTTATATCTCTATGTTTGCAATCACTGAAGCCAGTTAAGTAAAAAAAAAAAAAAAAAGACTTGAAAATAATGTCAACGTTGTAGATTAAAGGATGACTTCTGATAGATTAGATCAAACTTCAGCAAGCACTGAAAGCCTCTTGGGTATAAAGACAAAGGATGGGCTTATGAACATGTTCACAGGAATGTGACGGGATTTATATGTTGGCTGTGTTGTGTAACTTTTATGGGGGTAAGATGAGATTGAAAGCAAATGTGATAATTTAAATGAGATATTCTTTACAGTCTGTTGTACATAGAAGTTACCATACTAAAAGATCAAATGCATTCATTTGGCATAACATGCAAGATGCACGTGGGTGGGTGGGTGGAAGCAAAATGACAGCTCATTAAATTTCATATTTATACTAACTGCTGCTAGTTCTGGACATGGTTACTGAGAGCTGATCATAAAATTTGAGATGTGCGTGAGATAAGGTGAAATATTCCACCAGATGAGATATAGTGAGAAGGAAGCATTTTTTTAAGTGTAAACAAGGCCATGCATGAGCTGTGAGAGAGGAAAAAAAGAGAAGTAAAATAGTTTAAATACCTTGTTAGAATACAGCCCACTCATCTGCCAGCACAAAACCTTGAACAGCAGAAGAACTGGCTTCATGACAAGAGAAAGATTGATCAATGGCAGTAGCAGAAGGATGGCCTGATACTTGCACCATAGCAGTATCTGCTTTCCCTCTCATGTTAAATAGGAAGAACAGACTAAATTGGCACTGTGCTATGGTATGTCATAATGGTTTGATTCTCAGTTGAGGTCAACCCAGTCACATGAATTTGGTACCAGAGCAACTCTGGGAAGGTTAAAGCGACCAGAGTGATACTGACCACATCACCTCTAGTGTGTCGATGCTCAAGAAAATATGGGCCTAACAACATATTCCCAATATAGGACCCAAAGACGCAGCAACAGAGGATGCAGTCAGCGACCCATAGCTTGACTGCTTGCGTCGGGGTCAGCGAACCAGAGCTGACCAAGACCCTACTCCACCTCCAAGTGGTGGTCCTGGAAACAGGCTGCATCACTGCAGTCTGGCTGAGAGAGTAGGGATCGAAGAGGGAAGGCAAACCCGGTCCCAAAAAATGCCGTGCTGAAGTCGGATGTGTCGGCCGAAAGGCGCAGATATCGCAGCTTCGCTGTAAACAGACACAACGGAACCAACGTCCTTTTGAGGACGAATGAGGAAGAAGAAGAAAAATTCCCAATATGCCTCAATGGGCGTGTAACCTTTACCTTTTTTTTTTTAACCTTAATATGTCATAACTCTGGTTCTGAATTTTCATGTCATAGTGGTAATTTCTTATTTATTGTGCTTAGTATTGATTGTTTTAATTTATAGGCAGAAGTAGTGAAATATTTCTAAGAAGAGTATTTTAAAATGTATTATCTAGCACAGTTGATATTACTAGAAGTCCATGAGTAAAACGTTTCCTGTGTTGTTAGTGATGAGAATTTAAATTATTTTAACCTTCTTCTTCAGAATGAATCTGAAACGGCCAAGAACTTTGTTCATCTTGTGTCCGAAGCGGAAGGAGAATACCAGCGAGCTCTGTCTGAAAATTACCAGACCATGTCAGACACAACTTTTAAGGCGCTGCGTCGTCAGCTGCCTGTAACAAGGTCCAGAATAGACTGGAACAAAATTTTGGGGTACAAGATTGGTGGAGATTTAAAAAGTAATAAAGGGGAGCAGTATGATTAGGTTACAAATTGATATGCATATGATTTTTTTTTTTCTTCATGTAATGTGCTTGTCAAGATAGTTTAATGCCAGGAGAAGTGTGAAAATATTTTTGACATTCAGCTCCTGCTTTTTATTTTTCCGTTTTGTTTTCAGTGTTAATCACCCTTTTCTTTGATTTATATTGTAGTATATACTTTAAGGTTTGTTTTGAAGCTGGATGTTATCCAGAACTCTGAAATCTTTGTTCTCCGTAAAATGATGTACATCTTGTGTGCTTATAATTTTCATACCTATTAAGGTCAAAATACTTTTTCGTATATAATGCACATACCAGCACTGGCTCTTCATAAATTCTATGTTGGTAGTAAAACTGCTGAAGAGATAGTTATAGAATGTCATACAAGTAACTGTAACACTGTTCAAAACATGTTTAATGTGTACATCCCCTAATGTAAGAAGCTTTGAGTAGCTGTACAGGTATCACCCATAGCATCATATTTGCATATTATTGTTAGTCCAGTGACTAAGCTGGTTAAACTTTTGTTCGTGGACTGCAAATGCCTTTTTGATTTATAAAAGGAAATAGTTTCTTTGTAATAAGTTTGGTTTTTTATTTCCATTTCCCCCTCTACAACATAGGCAGATAATGTTTGGTTTGGCTTTTTGCTTCCTTGTGATTACCTCCTTTGACAGGACTAACATTTTTGTGGAATTCCACAAAATATGTCACTGGTAATAATGGCTTTCTTCCTTTGGTTCAGAACACATGGTACGCACACAGTCGTAATTGTGTGTTGTTTGTTGTTTTGTCCTCGACTCTCATGTGTGAATCCATGAAAAATTGTAATTATCATATTGGCCCGATTAGCGGCTGACTTTTTCTGTAGTCAAACATATTGATAATACTGTCAACATTGTATTTATCTTAGGAGTGTTTCAGTTTGTTGTATAACATCTTGTTTAGTATTGTGTCTTCTGTGTTTACAGTGCACCCACCATCTGTGCTGTTCATTTTCTTGTCTTAAATAAAGGGTCTAACCAACCCTTCTCCTCTTTTAATTTTTTTTTTTAAGGTTATTGGTGACCGCACATAACCTCTGTAATTATTACACATTTTAGATTCAGACTTTGTTAGTTAAAGCTAGAATATATTACATACTGAACAAGTCTTATTAAGTTTTATGTAGTGGAAAATTTAACCTGTTAGTGGCACCTGTTAGGAAAAATAATTGTTGTGTCACAGAACTTCCTGTTTGTGTGAAGGCTTACCTGCTATATTATTTCATAACCTAGTGTGTGGGAAGTGTCCAACCGGCTGTAAACACTTCATACTTGCTGTTGAATCTTTGACAAGCATGCACATTGTGATGCAACTAGTCCAGCAACTGTTGCTAAATGCAGGCTGTTGTCTCTGTTCATTTGTATACTTCCAGTGAAATACTTTTTGGGAACTCACTGACATGACCTGTTGGGTTTTGTCTTTTGTTCATAATGTTGTTTTTATTTTGTAATGTTTTGCTTATTGATAAATTTGTTAATTTAAGTTTATTTGATGGAAGTACGTACATTTTTTTCAGTGACACATACATTCTCTTTTAATAAATAAAATAGCTGAGTTTATGTTTAGAATAACAAACAAGTGAAGATTTATTTGTCCATAATTTGTAGTTAAAAAGTATGTAGTTTTAGCTGGTAATGTGCTTTTGCAAAAGTGTCCATCAGTTCAGTCTTGTTTTTGGCAAACTGAAATTAGTTTTGTCTTTCAGTCAACATCCTTGTTCTAAAAGTATCTGCAACTCGGTAAGATGTAAATGTATATTACTAGCCTCCTTCTGAACATAAGGGATGTAACATCAGTCTAGACCATTGACATTTACAAGATTATGTGACAGTTGTTCTAAATTTGAATGTAGCTACTTGATTTGTTCCTAACCATTAAGTAGATGAGTTTATTTAAAATGTACAATGAGAAAAGCAAAAGTTGGAAGTGTTGGGCAGTTGAGAACACAAGAGAATAAAATTGATATTCACAGCTACTGTTTCATAGTCAGACTTCATGATCTTTTAGAGCATTGAAAACACTATCATTTAGTGCAGAATTTGTGTATATGTGTATGTATGTGTGGTGTTTAAAAAAAATGTGTTTAATCATTTTAGTTTAATAGCATATAATTGCAGCATAGCATTCTTTATCCTATTAGTTTTGTTTTGAAAGATGGCAGTTCTTGAAATGTAGCTGATGCTGCTTGTGCATATCTGTATATATTTGTGCACTTCTGTGCATATTACCTTCCTTTTTTTGTTGTTGGGGTATATGGAAGACAGTGTCTGCATTTGTGTACAGCCTGTTGATATTTGATAAAATTTTGTGTTTCCTATATTTTACGGATTTATTTGACTTAAGAATAATTAATGCATTTCACTAGTTAGGAAATCATTATTTTCCATGAGAGGGTAGCAGAATGACAGGTAAACCCTGTGTAGTTGGACATTTAAAAAAAAATATTGGTTTCTTTGGTAACATTTGTAAAGCTTCCTTCTTACATGTCGGTAAGTTTATCACAGACCTTTTGTTGTCGATAATGACCTTTGATCAAGCTTTTTGAACATATGTAATCTATAAAAGTTCCTCAGCACACCCTGATTTTACTGTGCACCATTATCTAACTAATAGTTTCATGTATAAAGTTGCTTTTGGAAGGGACAAAAATATTAACATGCTTTTGTGTATAAATAGTTGTATAAGACATGCATTTTTCTCCCAAGAGAAAGTCTAGCTTATTGTTTAAATGATGTATTATATACTAAAGGAACAGAACAGTTAAACAACAGTACTTTGTGGTATTGACTATCAGAGCTTTTCTATTCTGTGCCATTTGTTCTGGGTCTTTCCATGTTATCTTTATCCTTTTTTAAAGTCTGTCTCCAGTTTCCTCTTCTACCTTTTTTTTTAAATTTATTAATCTTTTATTAATATTTTGGGTCTCTCACTATGTCTCTTTCCTCATTTTACTACATTTTAATCCTGTCTCTTTCCCTGTGTTACAAGGACTACATTTTAATCCTATGTCTCTTTCCCTATGTTACAAGGACTACATTTTAATTCTATGTCTCTTTCCCCATGTTACAAGGACTACATTTTAATCCTATGTCTCTTTCCCCGTGTTACATTTTAATCCTATGAACTAGTATTCTTGTTGTGTGTTCTGTCAAATACCAGCATATTTTCTTCATGTGTTTTGTATCACTGGTATTTGTCTGGATCTTTCCATCAGTTTCACATTGGTGATCTTGTCATACCATTGTATCCCTTCTATTCTTGCACAAGCAGCGTTTTATGAAAAGTCTTTGACAATTATGGTTCTCCATGTTTCAATTGAACTGCCTCGACATTTGAGCTGAATAATCATATTTTTGTAGTTAACTTTTGTCTTGTGACTTCCATGTATTTCCCATTGCCTTGAAAGCTCTTGCCTTTTTTATTTTGATATCACTGTCTGTCTGTTCCTCCAGTTTTGTTTTTATTGTTGCCAAGATAAACACGCATGCTCACGCGCACACATTCAACATCCTGTGCAGTCTGGCAATTATTGGCCGCATTTATTCTCATAACCTTTTGTCTTTTCCCTGTATGTTTTCACATTCAGTTGCTGTGACCTCTCATCAAGTATTCTCACCTTACCTTGCATGTGGTATTAGTTATAAGACATAAGAGCCATGTAATCCGCAAAATCTGGAATGCAGGCTGCAGAGTTTATTGAATTTCATTTCTGTTAGTTGATATTGTTTGTTTTCACAATCCAGGCTAAAGCCATTAAGAGGAGAAATAGTGACGAGGAATCCCAGTTATACTCCAGTTCTAATCTCAAAGGGTTCTGTAAACTATTATGAGGAATTCTGCATTTTATGTCTTTACATATTTTCTTAATTGGGTTAAGAAATTTAAGGAGGAATCCATAGCCTTATTAGTTTCCATAGTGGTTCTCTTTCAGTTGTCACCGCATGCTGATACTTTATATTTTTATTACGCAATGTACAAAGTCCTTGGATATTTAACATGCCAAAACTATCTCCTCACTGGGTCTGCCTCATGGCACGCAAAATAACGCTCCTCTCAAAGGGACATAAGCAGTGGAAGCTGAAATTAAGTCCGCATGAGATAGTGGGAAAAGTATCATAGTAGTGGCATAATCTATTCAGTTCATTGTGACAAGTCAGGGATTGTTTAGCATTGTTTGTATAGTGTGTAAGCTGATAACTCCTTTGATTGGTGATAGTTTTCTCATAAATTCTGTGAGCTGTGGACATATCCGGAGTGGGACATTTTCAGTGTGCTATAGGGGCATGGAATTGGGCACATTTATTAGTTTTGTCCTGGCAGTCATTAACTTCTGTGTTATAGCCTGAATCCAATCAATAATCTTGAGATGGAAATCCTGTTTCCCTCAAATAGTGGGCTATCCAAGCTCATTTCTGGCTGTGTGGGTTGTGTCAAACACTGCAATAAAACTTCTCAACTGCTTGTATATAACAGGTTTCTCTAATGTTTATCTTGAGTAATGTTGTCTACTATAGGTCTTTCTGTGCATCTATTCAGAAGCATTGCATATAAAAGCTTTTTAGTGGTAGGATGTTTATGGGTTTAGTTGGATCTAACCAGTTTTGTTAGCTTTTTTTTTTTTTGTTTTTTTTTTTGTATTGCTTTTATTACATATTATGACCATGCCCACACCAGACTTGAGCTGGTTGAGCCTGACTAAGGCTCTTGTCACAGGTACACACACAGAATATACTTTAAGCTATCATTTATTAATGCTGCCAGCATGGTTGATAAACTGAGTTTTCAACACATGGTCTTTGGTTTTTTTTTTTTTTTTTAAATTCGCTGACATAATTAATATTGCTTGCTATAATGTCTGCCTCCATTTTTCTCTCTCTCAGCAGTTTATGATTAATTTGAAACAAGCACTTTCACGTCATTTTAGAATGGTTTTCCTCCATCTGTCCTTTGTTTTAAACAAAATTCTGTAGTTTTCTACTAAAGTAGGAAACAGAACTACTTATTTGCTACCTTTTCCCTTCACATAAATAGAATACTTTTTCTTGTTCACAGAGCCCAGTTGCCAGACATTTCTTTCAGAATTCTGTCTTGCATGGATATAGCTGTGGAAAGATGAGGCGGATAAGAACATACAGTAGAACTCCATTTATCCGAACCCCATGGGACCGAGCATCGTTCGGATAATCAAATGTTCGGATAATTGGATTACATAATGTATCAAGTACATGTACACATATTTCTAAAAATAATTAACCATCACAAGGAAAATACACTATAAAACATATTTACTTGTACTGTAATAATAATACCCACACTGTATTAGATCACTGTATCACCAAAATCTTGTATTACACTGCAGTGCATGTACTACTTGTATTAATTATTTTTGTTAAGAAAGAGAAATGTTTTCAAAATAACATTACAAACGATTCAAAACCAGGCGCAACTTACGTATATATGTACTTGCACAGATGTAGCCCACTATTTAAAATAATGAGGAATCCTCTTTTGCACCAAACTGGATAGTCTCCTTTTGGCTGCTAAGTCCCGCATTCTCTTCAACAGCAGAAGCTGTGTAGGACAGCTGTCATCTTCTTGCTCGTACCAAGCCATCGCTGTTTCTAGTGCTATAAAGGCCTCTTCAGGACTTGGTCGACGTTTTGGTTTTTCTTCATAATCTACAAGTACATCATGTACTTCTGAGGAGTCTTCATCATCGGTCACTACATGTATTTGGTTTTCTTCTTGCACAAAAGACAAAATTTCTTCGTCATTCAAAAACTGAAAACCAGAATCATTATCATCTTCTAGCCACATGTGTGCATCATCTTTGTCACAGTCCGAAAATCCGGGCATTGCTTGAAACAGTTCCACAACTTCATTTATACAATCATCATTTGTGTCCACTGCAGTAGTTTCATTTCCTCCTTTTTTCCCAAGCAATCTACTCCAAGCCTTGTTGAGATTATCTTGTGACAGGGTGGTCCAAGCATCAGCTAACATATAGCAGCAGTCTTTGAGATTAAGCTTTTTGGAAAACGCCACCACACTTTCTTCATCTTCAGCCAACAATAAACGACGCAGGACTTCCTTCTTGTACATCTTTTTAAGCTTTGCTATAACACCCTGATCCATTGGTTGAATCAGTGCTGTTACATTGGTAGGCAGAAAAATTACTTAAAAATTTGCATCAACTGCATTCAATGTATCCGTCTCTGGATGAGATGGTGCATTGTCCAGTAGAAGAATTACTTTTCCAGTTTTCTTTTCTTGTTCTCTCAACCTCTTCACATTTGGGATGAACTGATTTGTATACCAATCAAGAAATATTTTACTATTCATCCAAGCACTCTTCTGTGCTTTGTAACACAATGGGAGACATGTCACATTCTTTAACCTTTAGCACGCTGCGGGCGACACATGTCGCCGAAGATAACCTATGCTCTGCACGCTGGAGCTGCCATGTGTCGCCTTACGGATATCACCGTTTCTAGCATGAGGACTTGTGTACACGTGATTTCAGCCCCGTATGTTAAGTTGTAATGTTATTTGCAAGAGAGTTAGCTTCCGTTTCCGATCTTAAAAAAGCGATGGGTGTATCCGCATTTATTTTTTGTAAATTTTTTAAATCGAAATGAATCTGCATCAACACACAGCCATTTTTGCTCTAATTTTATTGGATTCTGACGCCATGCGGTGGGGATGAGATTTTTGTCTTTATAAGCGCTGATATCGGTTCTCAGAATATGTTTGATGGCTGAGATGGAAACGAAAGTAAAATGGCCTTTCAAGTATGTATAATGTTAGGGGTTAGGACTAGGAATATCGGAAAGATTTAGAATTTCGGCCGAATGTCACAGCTGACGAGAGCGTTTGTTGCTTTGCTACTGATGATGGGTGTAACGAAAAGATCGTCATTTGATTTGTATTGGTCTATTGGTCAAATGACTTTCATTGAGATGCAAGGGATATGGACCCTTCGTTTGCTGGTTATTTTTTTAAATTTTTTTTTAAATTTTAAAATAAAAAAAAAATATTTTTTTATTATTAAAAATTTTTTTTTCGTTTTTTTCATCTTTCCTTTCCTCTCTTCCTATCACATCTAATATGTACACAAACAAATTTTATATCATCAGATTCACCATTCATTTATTTATATAAATTCCAAACATGATAGCAATTGACCAAGAAACACAAAAACTATAGACATTAAGGGTCACCCACTATAGAAACGGGACGCTGTGAAAAAGAATGCAGCTGGAGGCGAAAATTTTCGCCAAAGAATGCAGCGTGCTAAAGGTTAAACAACGTGGTTTTTTTGGCTTTGCCGATCATTAGCACCGGTAAACGATGACTTCCACTGGCATTCGCGGCTACCAAAATTGTGACTCTCTCTTTGCACTTTTTAAACCCAGGGGCAACTGCTTCGCGCTGAGATGCAAGTGATTTTTGAGGCAATGATTTCCAGTATAAGCCAGTCTCATCAGCATTATACACATCATCGAGTGAATAACCTTCTTCTTCCAAAAAAGCCAAGAATGTTGCTTTAAAATTTTTAGCGGCAGTTGCATCGCTAGATAAAGATTCCCCTTGAATCTCCAATTCTCGTATGCCATGACGAGATTTAAAGTTTCTTAACCATCCCTGGCTAGCCTTAAAGTCAGGAGGACCGTCAAGTTGACTGTTGAACTGAAGTGCCTTTTCACACAACAGAGAACCAGAGATAGGTTCCCCTTTGCTTCTTCTTTGCACAAACCATATATACAAAGCCTCTTCCAATTTCACATCTTTCGCATTTCTCATGGTTTTACGTTTCTTCGACCCATTTTCACTATCAAATTTCGATGCAAAACTCATAATTTTATCCTTGTTACTTTTGATGTCAGAGACGGTAGCTTTCCCAACATTGAAAATCCTCGCAAGTGAAGACACAGTTTCACCTTGTCCTAGTCTCTTGATAATTTCTGTTTTCGTTTCAATTGACAAAACATTGCGGTTCCTTTTATATGCTTTAGGCCTACTGGAAGATGCCATATCGCACAGAGAAATACTTGTACACCAAAATTATTCTGCTGTAGTAGCAGACACAATTATTTTAAGTTGAACTGTCTGTTTAGCCAGTGTTCTACCTAGAACGCACACGTACACTGGATTGGTAAACCAGATATTAACTGACTTTATGATCTAACTGACTTCCTGTACGTAAGCGACCGACCATTAGCCATCCCATTCTCTACAAATTGTTCGCACACATTTGAAGTTTGCCGCATTAAAAGATTCAGAATTTTAGTCTAACGTGACTGTGGCATCTGATTTTTTTTTTTCCCTGGAAAAAGTGTTCGGATAATTGGATGTTCGGATAATTGGGGTTCGGATAAATGGAGTTCTACTGTAGTTACAACTTTCCTTTTAAATACAGCATCACGGAATATGAAAAAAATGTATGAACCTCATATATAGCAGTGCTATAAAGTGTTAAGTGGTTAGAGCGCTGGTCTCTAGCAGCAAAGGTGCCAGGTTCAAATCATGGTACCGACATGTTCCAGTCTACCCAGCTGTAAATGGGTACCTGACTTTGAGTTAGGGAAAAAAAAACGCAGGGAACTGATCACCCCACCTCTCGATGGACCTAGTATGGTGACGCCTCTAACACTTCAATCCCCCTACAGCTGTATCTGCTATGCGACTACCTTTAGCTTTTTTAGAAAGTGTTAGAGTGAGGGACTAGAGAGTACCTGCAGACATTATTTTCTATATGACATTCAGTTTGCAAACACTGCATCAGGCACCATCTGGAAGCCAAACTTTGCACACAATCATGTCCCTGTATAACGTAAGGACACTTGTGTGTGGTTGAAAGAGGCAGCTGTTTTAAAAATGTATAAACTTTGTGATGGCATAAAACAAATTAACTTTTGCCCAATCATAAGAATCTGTGTTCATGGTGCTGGCAGAAGCTATCGGGAACTTCAGCATGTGATAAAGCAATACAGAGGTTTAGCATGTATCAGAAGCATGATTTCTTGTGACTCTTTCTAACAGGCCCCGCGACTGAAAAATACCTGCCAGCTGTTTGGTCAAAGTCTGTATGTGGTGATAAGACATGCAGTGATACATTGCTGGAGTTGTAGTAGAATCGAAAGAGTTCTTTATATTTGTGCTAACCAGCAGGTGAGCATTGAGCGACAGAGCAATACAAGCACATACTTCTCACAGCAAAGTTACCAGGTTTGAAATCAGGAAGAAGCATGTTCCAATCTACATGTCTGTAAATGGGTAGCTGATTCTGCTTTTGAGTTAGGGAAGGCAAAGGCTGGGAGGAAGGGAACTGGTCACAACACCTTATAAAGCTGAGACCTAGTATAATGAAACCTGTAATACTTCACTTCCCCATTATCTTCTATGTGACCACCTTTACAACCAGTAGGTGACAATATGTATTTGTAAATGTGACACGCACCTTGAAATAATGCTTGTTCAGACTTATGTCTTCTTCATGCATGTCCTGGTTTCGAGCCAGAGAGACCTTCTGCTACCTGTATCTAATGTGAGTTGAAATTCATAGCCCATCACCTGTAGTTGTGTAGAGCTTTGATGTGTCTGGCACCACTTTCTGAAAATCTAGCTTCTTGACTGTCACAGTGCTAAGATATGCAGTTCCCAGCTCAATTACATCATAACCTGCAAGGAACTCTGAAACTATGACTTCACCAAGGTTTTATTTTAGTAACAGAGGGTATGAGCATTTCTGTTTAGTACCATTAATGGGATCTGTCGGACATCAAGTTCATCATAGGACCTATCCACACTTTACATATAGTTCATCTGATCTAAAGGATGACTGCTGAATATTCTGTTAATGTTTATATTTCAGAAACAACTGCTGACGTATTTTTGTCTGTATCCTTTGTCATCCGCTCCTGACCTTAATATATTCCTCTTACGTCTTTGTTTCCTGTTTATGTTTGATAAAAGGTTATCCTGAAATATATGGTGTTGCTGTTGTATTGTTCATTAGTACATGTGACTTGAATGCCATTTTTATTTTACTAGATCAATTTAACTGCAGTTCCCCTATCTGCTATTTGTTTGTGTAGGTATAATTGCTAACAAAAAGTAACATCTCATAATAATTTCTTTATGAATAACTTTTGTCCTGTGTCGTTCCTGTGGATCTCTGAGAACACAAAGAATAGAGTTACCCCATTCTTCAGCATGTTTTAAGAGGAAACTTCTTCTTCTTCGTACACTTTCAGACGTCCACTTGAATGTTCTCAAAGAAAGCAGAAGTCAATTTGAGGCTATTTGAATCCCCGTAAAGCTTTTCCACGAAAGGAGCTGGCGTCGGCCATATGTACTTTCTCTGTACCACATATAAGGGGCAACTTTGAAGCAGATGTTCAGCAGTCATTTTATCAGTGCCACAGTTACACTGATCGGTAGTTCCTATCTTTAGCTTGTTGAATAGATGGTATCTTAATCTGTTGTGGCCAGTGCGGAGTCTGAAGATTACCACTTGTTCTCTTCTGTGGAGCTGGTAGTAAGCATCATTCTGTGTGTGCCCTGGATGTTGGAAAAAACAGGTTGACAGAAATCAAATGAGAGCAAGACAAAGAATGGCAATTATGAAAAAACTTGCTGGAACAACTTGGGGTGCAGATGAGAAAGTGCTTAAGACGTTGTACACAGGGCGAGTGAGGCCAGTTCTTGAATATGGCATGGCAGCATGGGCAACAGCAGCTAAGACAAAATTCGATAAAATTAGCAGACTCCAAAATCAAGCAACGAGAATTATAACGGGAGGCATAAAGTCAACACCTATAAAAGAACTCGAAAAGATTACATGCCTCCAGCCAATGACAGATAGAAGAGACTGCAGGGCTCAGCAACAGGCCGAAAAATTCAAAAGACTAACAGACCACCCAATGTGCCATAGAATAAATGCTCTTAGAAGGCAAAGACTCAAACGAAGTAATTTTGTAGAATCAACCAAACCACAAATGAGAGCAGTATCCATAGATGAAATATCCACTGTTAAACCCATCTACACTGCACACAAGCTTCCAGTTTGGAATCAAAATCGTTTCCCTAAAATGATAGAAATCATTCCTGGAATTGAAAGTAAAAAGAGCCAAACTGCAACAGATAGAAAATCCATAGCGACAAAATACATAGAGAAACATTATCCACGCAACACCTGGACCCATGCATACACAGATGGATCAGCAACAAATGCAACAGAAAATGGAGGTGGGGGTGTCTTTCTGACCTTAAAGCACTGGTGTAGAAAAAAGGCTGTCAGTGGCGACAGGACGATTCTCCAGCAACTTCAGAGCAGAGGCAGAGGCCTTGAAAACTGCAGCAGAGGTTATATTGACAGAAGAAACGGCAGAGAGACAAGTTGCTTTTTTTTTTACTGATGCACAGTCAGTAATTGCAACGTTGAAAAGCCAAAATAATACAGACCTGGATGATCTCAGAATAGTGCTCCACAAACTTTGTCAACGATTCAAAAGTGTTGTGATCCAATGGATCCCATCTCATTGTAATATCGCCGGCAATGAAGAGGCTGACAGAATGGCAAAAGAAGGTTCACATCTACCTCAGCCTGATGCAAGCATAACTTTTGAGGAGGGAAAGAGTTTTATCAGAATCAGTTACAGAAACAAATGGAATGTAAGAGGAAACTAATGTAAGGTTGTGCATGGGACGGGCAACTTCCATGATGTAAAACAAAGTGTTACAGAAAGTACCACTAGAAGAGCACATAAATGCTTACAGTTTCCCCCTCTGACTGTCTCTCTCTCTCACTGTCACATGACAATACGTTCTCTCCAAGTTTTTAATCAAGTGAAAACTGGTTGTAATGTTTTGTCTCTATAACTTACAAACAATTACAGGGTTGTATTCTTTTATTCAAACACCTGAAAACTGAAATATTCTCAGAATGGAAAGTTTCTTTTGGGTGATTTTCTAACACATTTTGGGTGGCTTTGGGCGATTTTATAAGATATTTTGAGCGACTTTGGGCTACTTTTCTAATGTGATTTGGGCAACATCTGGAAACCGAAAAATCAGTTTTCTGAAACATAGCCGCCCCCGATGATTTCAGATAAAAGGATACAGACCTGAACGTCATATTTCTTTGTAGGACTTACATTCTTTTCCCCTTTCTCAGGCCCCATTTCATCTCCCTCCAGTTCTCATCTACTACTAGTATCTTTCATCATTTGTAATTAATAATAATATTTTATCTTTCTTCCTTCATATTTCTCTCTTCATCCAGTCATTTGGTTCACCCTCACATCATGTCGTGAACAAATCTGTCTTTTAGTTTATCATGTCAGAAATGTGGCAACTTTCTAATAATAATGAAATAGTATTGCAGAATTCAAATTATTTCAGATCTATGAGTTGGCTCAGCAGGTGTACTAACTGATATGCTCCAGCCTCTTATAGGAAATATAATGTATTGGAACTTCTGCTGCAGTGCTAGAGACCATCCATCTCCTCAAAGTGTTTTTCTGTACTTGAACTTAAGTATTGCTGTGGATTGTGATCTGTTATTATTTGGATAGAGGTACTTTATGTGTACTGGATGAATTTTTTGAAACTCCAAAAAAACAGTGAGGTATTCCTTTCCAGTAACAGAGTAACAATGTTTTATGAAAGATAATTTCCGGCTGGCATAACTTACAGGAAACAGTTGCTGTCTGTGGCAATTGAAAGACCTCTCCCTTATTGCTGTGTCTGATGTGTCCATCTTTGTGGCAGAGAGTTTCAGCACAGGTAGGGTATTAAAAAACAATAGTAGCAGAGGTGTGCATTTTTCTGTCCATTTTCCAGGGTAGGTTTCCGTTTGCTCAAGAAATCTGATGTTGCCAGCTGGGTTGATATCTCTGAACTACTCTTGCAGTTTTTCTTCCTCTCTACTCTCTATGTGTTGTCTTTGAGTGCTAACAATCTAGTTAACTGTTGTTAATATTTATTCTCAGCTTTCATGGCCTTGAGTTTCATTACTCTCAATACTCCAGATAATGTAGAATTGTGTGTAGGGGTATTTAAAGTTTCATGTCACAAAGATGTGTTTGAGTTATATATTTTATTTCTTCAGCTTCAATATAATAACACACCTACCTCAAAACAGACATGTTTTTTATGTCTTAAAATGACCACAACATGAACTAAATCATAGGAGATTACACATATTATAAAATATATAACACTTCAGATATGCCCATGTTTCCTTGAAATTAACGAAGCTGTGGCATGTGGTTTTGTAACTTCAATCTACACAAATGATAGATAGTGTTGGAGTCAAACTTACAAATGAACAATACAGGAGAAAAGGGTCCCTTCGTCAGCTACTGTCAGAAATAGGAAAGAGGACCCAGAGATGACAGATATTAAAAAGCTATGAGACACAGCAAACACGTAGCAACATATAATTAGTTAACAAATACTAAACAAGAAATAAATATCATGGCACAGAAACTAACTACAGTAACACCACAAATACAGCAATGAATACCAAATGGAACAAAATAATCAACAAATGTATTTTTGAAAATGCAAAGACAGAAGTGGTGCAAAGGGTCTTGTAGGCCAATTGTGAAAAAGAAAGCCAGAGAAAACAATACTAAAAAAAGGGGATAAAACAAAGGAAAAATGAATGATGAAGAAAATAAAGTATACAAGCTGCCTGAGGTCCAAAATTAAATGATAAGATGCAAGACAATTAAATCCCTATGGGGAAAGACAACTTTTTTTATTTGATTTTCCGAAGAAAATGGAACGCTGTCATCAGTGTGACTTGAGCAGATAGTGGGGACTTAGATATTAGAAGTTCAGTGTGATCAAGACATTAAAGTGAACATCAACAGGTTTAATAGTCCTGTGAGAAATGTTTGTCAACACTTGGACAGAGGTACTTTATCTGTACTGGATGAATTTTTTGTGGATTCAAAAGTAAAGACCTCTCTAATACAAAGGTGCATTTCAGGAAATGAAACAATTTGTATTTGGAACACACACTGACATGTACGACACCTACGATGATGACAAATCTTAATGTCAAAATGTGTAGGGCTATTGATCACGAAGCAGCTGTCAACTAGAATGTTTCTGAAATTTGTATCCCTATGATATACCATGCAAGGGACCCCAATGAAGAGCTCATGTGAACTATGAATAGGTTGGTGACAAAATAAAACTGTCTTTATGGCCAAATAATGGGGATGGGAATATTAAGTCAAATTTTGATAAAAAGGACAACTAATGATCGCCTGTTAGAGAATGACAATGCAAGGTTAAGATGGTTGGAAATGAGTGTATGAGAAGGTGGGTAGGTGGAACAATTAACATTCATACCCTTCATTTTCTGAGGGAGACTGGGCACCTTTGAGTTTGCCTGGCATGCAATGTCAATTCTGATTAACAATAACAAGCAGTCAAATTTTAGTCTTCTTACACAATTTAGTCAACATAATGCAAGCATATGCAGAAAAGTCTTAAATCAGGGTACACAGGAGACAATGTCTCTAAACTTAGACTAACAGAACTAATCCTTTAAAATTTGACCAACATTAGAAGCAAGTGTCAAGATAACCTCAAGCAGATAGTATTAGAAATGAATAATTTGGTATCAATTAAATTGAGATGAAATCTTACAAAATCAGTGATAAGTCAGCTTATTTCGATACAGGAATTTTGCTGTCACAAATAATGTCTTTCAATAAACTTGGTAACTGAAAAACGTATTAAAACTTGAAAAAGTACATGTGTTTGAAGACAGGTGTCAATTTCAGAGAAAATATTCAGCATCACATTGATTTTTCTGATGGTTCAGTGGCTTTCAGATGCACATTAACTGTATCTAAGATCACTTTTGAGATATGATACTTTTTTATATTGGATTATCTGAAGTGTCGTTGTATGTATAACATTTAAAAATCTATATTTGTAACCAAATCACAAACTTAGTTGCATATATGCTGACAAATGATCAATTTAGCCTGAATATGCCAGTGAGTGACAGTACCTGCTCAGTGTTATTCCTGAATTATATAGTCAGCAGGTTAACAATGTCATGTTTAAATATTAATTGGCTCCTTCATCAACTAACTATGGGAATGATATGTCCTAGAGGTGATAGCCCTCAATTGCATTTTTCCTGGTGTCCTTTTCGTCGTGTTCTTTTCTTGTCTGCTTATTGTATGAGCTTCTTTTTGTCCAGTCCGATGTGGCAGCTTCATCCTCCCAAGTTGCTGGATTTATGTCCATTGCCTACATGTCTCTCTTGCGCACATCTTTGATCCTCAGCTGTTCTTGTCATCTGCCAGTCTTCTATAGAAAATATCTTTGGTGATGTGACCATCTCCATGTGGCGGACATGGCCAAGCCAGCATAGTGTGCTCTTTGCAGTGTATGCATGCTTTGAAGGCCAGTATGTGACAGCACCATGACATGTGTCACTTTGTCCTACGAAATACCAAGGATGTGGCTTAGACACCGGAGATGGAAGTTATTTACATATTCATGGAATCTTCATCCATATTCTTCATCCATACATTATCAGTCTGTAACCCTAATACCTGGTATTTAGTTTCTACAACATAGTGTAACTTCTGCCATTTTATTATTTGTCTATGCCACATTATTCCCCTTTAATTTATGAAACATCTAACAGTATATATAGGACATAGATTACTGCTGTTACATATCCTGTTGTTATTACATACTCCTGGTCTTCTCTTCCCTAAAATTTTCAGTTAATTTCTTAGGTTTCTTTGGGTCTTGTTTTAGACTTTTCATATCTGTTTATCCATAATTACTGTTCTCTGTTGATGTCTATTTTTGATATTGATAGCCAGTGTCGATATGAATATACAGCTTAATCCCTGAACCCTTTTCTTTCTTTCATGCTGCACCGCAGTAAGACTGACATAACATGACCATACGATTGAGTTCACGGGTGCTGAATAAAGAAAACTGTTCCTCAGGATTTCAAGTGATGGAACAATCCTAGTATAAATTTATTGCGCCAAAAAATAGTGATGATCAAGAGCTGTATCTTTCTGATAATCAGTGATTGCCACTGATATTATTTATAGTTCTAGATTTTACTGTGGATGTTGGGTGCTAATCAATACTAAAACTATTAAACCCGGAATAGTAAACTGCTAAGTGGCTTCATCACTACTCTAGCGTCAACATGATGTAGACAGTGAAAAGGTATTTCTCATCACTGATATGAAAGACTCCATTCATCGATTACCTTAATTCAGGCTGATGTCATCTTGTTGTTTCACTAGCAAGAGGGAGCCGCGCTAGCGTAGTGGTTACCACACCGCTCTGGCGACCGGGTGATGCAGGATCAAACCCGGGCGACGGCATTTGAGGATTTTTCGTCGACCGGGATTTGGACTGGATTAACTCGAGACCTGGCGAGTACATTTGAAGGAGTGTCGTCGACCAGGGACTGGCGGCTCCTGAGCCGACCCAGCTCTAATGGGTACCTCCGAAATCGGCGAGTATCTGTCTGAATGGCGAGGGACACGTGTCTCTGTACAAGAAAAAAGGGATACTCACGTAAAATCAATGTCAGGTTAGACATTAATAATAACCTGAGATTTCGCCTCGAGTATTAGCGGGCGTACGAAAAAAAAAAAAAAATTAGCAAGATAAGCCTGAAGTTTGGCTTCATACTCCCCAAGTTAGACATACATACACCTCCCCTATAGACAATCATCACTTTCAGCACAAAGAAGTATGCTGTTCACTGAGAGTTATCTCATTTTAATTAACTCCTTGATAAAAAGATGCTCCACAAGATGCTTAAGGTGATGATGATTTAACTCTAAAAGAAAGTTTTTAAAAATCTGATTCTCACTGATATAACAAACCTGACAAGAACATTTAATGTTCAGCTGTTTACTAGCATGACAGATCTCAGAAAACATGGGACTTAACTGGCTACAGCCTAGTTATAAAATGTCTTTCAGAAACCATTACAAAGTGAGCGATGTGAAATGAGACATTCTGCAGTCATAAGTTTTCACAATAATTCTCTTCTCATTATCAATTATATGATTAAATTATACAAAAAAAGCCACTTTGCCTTGATATGCAAAACTAGCAACTCCACTTTCTGCATCCATCATTAATATTCACTCTGACAAATGATGTCACATCACTGTCCTTGTGCCAGGAACATGTCTCTTTAAGTTAACTAGCATGACCTAAAATATGTTTACAAAATCTACTTTGTTGTGCTTCATGCAGGGGGGGGGGGGGGGGGGGGGGGGGGGTTGTCCGTGCGTGCTGTGGAGGCAAAAAAAAAAAGAATAACACTACAGCTCTCTCATGCATGTTGTAAGAGGTAATACTGTGAGGTTAACAACCTCATTATGTAGAACAAACTACCACAGAAACAACTGTGGCGGCACACGAATACTTTGGTGCAGGCTTCCTGCAAGGGAACTGCCAAGGTGGAGATCTGTAAGAAAGGAAATGATGATGAAGATGATGGTGTAATAAAAAACCAACCAGCAAGAGCAGTCACCAGCAGCAGTTTTATTCTCTTACAGTATCTCAATGTTGTAGCAATTAAGTTCAAACTCAAAGAAATTACCATCAATATTAACTAAAAGAAAATGGTCATCCTAGTCGATAAAAGCTGCAAAACTTCATTGAGAATGTTCTGTTTCCCAGGCAACCAGCATCACAAATATAACCATTTCTTTGACACAGAAGTGTACTACTTCACTTCAAGCATCCAGTATTTTCAGTATCATGTACTACAATTTATGCCTAACACTGTTGTGGCCAGGACTGCTCCTTCACAGTTAGAAAATTAATAATCATGAGAATTTAATTTATTTAAATCTGTAGTCCTCCTTATATCAATTAATTCTGACCAGCATATTCAGGACAATATTAGAAGAGTTTATGAGCTAAGATATTCGTACCAATGAATGGAGAATAATAGTTTTTAAAAAAATTATTTTTTTTTAAATACAGAGAATGCCACCGATAGATTGAGAACACAGCATCTTTGACAAATGTAAGGTAGCGGAAAAAGGGGGGAAAAAAAAGTTTGCATGAGTACACATCTATATTTTGCTGATGTCCCATAACTAACCAGATGCAAGGCAAAATGAAATGAGAGGTCACAGCAATCTGGTCTGAAAAGACAAAGATTATGAGAATAAAATTTGGGAACTATAACACTGCACTTAAATAAACATTCCTACAAGCTGTTTAATCATACATATTTTGGCAGCAATGTCGACACAGACATTTGGGTGGTAAAATAAGGAAACAAGACAAGAGTAACTTGCATTAGGAAATCTAAATAAGTCAAGTCTAACACAGATATAACAATCTTCAAGTCAGATGTTGTTTCCATGGCTCTCAAACATGCAGAACAACTAATACATTCCACGCTTTCATAAGTGGGTGCTTGCAGACAGCAGAAGGAATGAAATGGTACGACATGGTCATTAATCTATAACTGTTGACAAGTGCCAGTGTAACAAGAGATGAGAAGACGTGTTGACAGTCCTTGTTCTGGAACACCACAAGAGAGTGGTAGACAAGGTTGAAGAAAACTGGAAACAAAAGAAGACGTTGATGAGGACATGAAAGTGCCATGAGCTGATGACAAGCAACAGGAGGACAGAATGTGTTTTTTGAAGGTCTATGCTCGCTGGGGAGCTGAAGAAGATGTGAGCAACTCACTAGAAATAAAATCCAAGTAGCAACGTCTTAATTTTAGCTTGTATTATAGCACTGATTAATTTTAATTACAGCTTGTCTAATAGCACTGATTAATCTTAATTTTAGCTTGTATTATAGCATTGATTAATTTTAATTACAGCTTGTCTAACAGCACTGATTAATCTTAATTTTAGCTTGTATTATAGCACTGATTAATTTTAATTACAGCTTGTCTAATAGCACTGATTAATCTTAATTTTAGCTTGTATTATAGCACTGATTAATTTTAATTACAGCTTGTCCAATAGCACTGATTAATCTTAATTTTAGCTTGTATTATAGCACTAATTAATCTTAATTACAGCTTGTCTAATAGCACTGATTAATCTTAATTTTAGCTTGTATTATAGCACTGATTAATCTTAATTACAGCTTGTCCAATAGCACTGATTAATCTTAATTTTAGCTTGTATTATAGCACTGATTAATCTTAATTACAGCTTGTCCAATAGCACTGATTAATCTTAATTTTAGCTTGTATTATAGCACTGATTAATTTTAATTACAGCTTGTCTAATAGCACTGATTAATCTTAATTTTAGCTTGTATTATAGCATTGATTAATTTTAATTACAGCTTGTCTAACAGCACTGATTAATCTTAATTTTAGCTTGTATTATAGCACTGATTAATTTTAATTACAGCTTGTCTAATAGCACTGATTAATCTTAATTTTAGCTTGTATTATAGCACTGATTAATTTTAATTACAGCTTGTCTAATAGCACTGATTAATCTTAATTTTAGCTTGTATTATAGCACTGATTAATTTTAATTACAGCTTGTCTAATAGCACTGATTAATCTTAATTTTAGCTTGTATTATAGCACTGATTAATCTTAATTACAGCTTGTCTAATAGCACTGATTAATCTTAATTTTAGCTTGTATTATAGCACTGATTAATCTTAATTACAGCTTGTCCAATAGCATTGATTAATCTTAATTTTAGCTTGTATTATAGCACTGATTAATCTTAATTACAGCTTGTCCAATAGCACTGATTAATCTTAATTTTAGCTTGTATTATAGCACTGATTAATTTTAATTACAGCTTGTCTAATAGCACTGATTAATCTTAATTTTAGCTTGTATTATAGCACTGATTAATTTTAATTACAGCTTGTCTAATAGCACTGATTAATCTTAATTTTAGCTTGTATTATAGCACTGATTAATTTTAATTGCAGCTTGTCTAATAGCACTGATTAATCTTAATTTTAGCTTGTATTATAGCACTGATTAATTTTAATTACAGCTTGTCTAATAGCACTGATTAATCTTAATTTTAGCTTGCATTATAGCACTGATTAATCTTAATTGCAGCTTGTCTAATAGCACTGATTAATCTTAATTTTAGCTTGTATTATAGCACTGATTAATTTTAATTACAGCTTGTCTAATAGCACTGATTAATCTTAATTTTAGCTTGTATTATAGCACTGATTAATCTTAATTGCAGCTTGTCTAATAGCACTGATTAATCTTAATTTTAGCTTGCATTATAGCACTGATTAATCTTAATTGCAGCTTGTCTAATAGCACTGATTAATCTTAATTTTAGCTTGTATTATAGCACTGATTAATCTTAATTGCAGCTTGTCTAATAGCACTGATTAATCTTAATTTTAGCTTGCATTATAGCACTGATTAATCTTAATTGCAGCTTGTCTAATAGCACTGATTAATCTTAATTTTAGCTTGTATTATAGCACTGATTAATCTTAATTTTAGCTTGTATTATAGCACTGATTAATCTGGGGAAGGACAGCAAGTGTAAACATTAAGTTCACTCTCAAGAAAAAGAATGACAAAGACAAATTAGCAGGGATGGTATCAAGACAAGAACAATCATATACAGCAATAACCCTAAAAAAATCCCATCAACTTACAAGAACAACAAACGAACTTGGCTGGACAGATGGGCCATGGGGAATACCAGGAGACAGGTCTACAGAAATATGGCTAGTTCTGATACCAATAACATCAGCCACTTAAACATGGAAGAAGCAGAGCACTTCGTTTTGGCTTCACACAATGCTTGAATAGTATCCAACCAGAACACACTCCAGAGTGCCAGCTCTTAACTTACCCCCTATGAAACTGTTGACCACCACCTCTTTCAGAGCCCAACATTCTATGATTTTAGGAAAAAGCTTTTTTCTCTGGGGCCAGATAAACTGAATACCTCACATGGATCAAAATAACAGCTAGCAAACACGTGCCAGATACCAGTACATGGCACTGAGCCCAAACACTGCTGGACCTATAACAACAGCAAGAACACTAATAAAAATCGGAAGCATCAATCCCAATGTTATGAATAAGTTACCACTACATAAGCTAATAATCTTGTACATGCAAGCTAGTTTATTTGAAAAAATAAAACTGGGAGACACAAGTATGTGAATTTTTTTGTTTTTTTTAAGAATACTTCATGAGGAAAAGTTTAATTCTGAAATCAAGAAAAAAAACAAAGGTAAACTTTGACATCAATTAAAAGTAATGCTGAAATTATCCTCAAAACAGATTAAGACATGCAGATTTTTATTATTATTTGTTTTTTTTTTGGCAAGGTAAAGACATAAGGATGATTTAAGAGCCTTATGTGGCTGATATAAATAATTGATGAATCAGATATGTAATTAGTTTTGTTTGTGATGTTTAATATTATCATAAAGCTACAGGCAAAGATATGAATATATCTAGGAAAGTCATGCAGATGTCAAGTAACTTGCCATAACATGAAAAACCCCAGGATCATATTCTTTTTCTGTTTTACTCCTAGACAAAAACCATAGCAAGAAAATGCATAAATGCTCAGAAAACAATGGTATAATGTACAGGCGACAACCAACACAAATATTTCTACCATTTGAGTGTATGCATCAAACATTACACACTTCTGCAGAATACAAAACTGTGACTGATGATGATACAATTTTAAGCTTCAAAAATGGTATATAAAAATGTTTACATATGCTATGTCCTAACTGCTAGAAACTATTTTTCCCCATAGGTGGCAGACTTTGACAAAGTGTGTCTTCAAAAGCTGTTGTGGCATTAATGTATAGTTTATTAACCCCTTCGCAACGACGGGTTTTTCATTCCAAATGACAACACCATTTTCAGCTTAGTTCGTTCCCCCTGAACGACAGGATAATTGTAATTTTAGGGGTCATATTTTTAATTTGACTGTAAACAGTTTATCGTAAAAGGAAACCCATTAAAAGTATATTCTGAACCAGACTACACAAACTCTGAATCTGGGTAATCTTTACATTTAGTGCCTTCGAGTATGTATAATATAATATGTGTATTGAGTCAGCATTAGAATTAGGGTAACCCTAAACCTAACCTCAACTCTAAATGGTATGAAATTACACATATTAAACATACTCGACGGCACTAAAGGTAAAGATTACCAGAATCTCAGTAAAAAGAGTTGTCAGAATCATTCAAGTTGAATAAATTCAACTCAAACAAGAATTTTCATGCTCTTTTTATGGTTCGGCGGTACGGCAGCGTCCATGATTGTGAACTTTCGCTTTTGTAAAATCACTATTATCAGTTCTACTGTATTCACTAGCAGTAAAATATTTTGTTCGTTTCAAGCTTAGTGGCCAGATTTTTCAATGCTGAATCTGATCATGCCCAGCAATTGCCGATACCGTTGTAAACAGAAGAGTTCTGGTGCTTTTAAAATAGGACGTACGCCGTACGTCATGTAGGTGAATGGGAACGAGGTATCGCGCTACTTCCGTGACGTACGCGGTACGGCACAGCGACAAAAATTGTGAAGATTTATGCCGTATGGCGTACGTCATACTGGTGCTGAAAGGGTTAAGTACATCAGATGAAGAGACACACATACTGCTGTTGTTTGATATAAGCTTAAATGAAACCATGTTGATGGTTTAATTACTGAAACCATTTTGGTAATAATTTATGTAACCCCTGTATACAATAAACCAAAATGGTGACACTATCTCTCTTCATACTGCCTGAAACAGTCATCATCATCATTAAGCACTATTAAAGTGTCAATGAAAGTTGGTAATGAATGATGTTTAAAGCCCTGCATGCAAAACCACTGTAATTTCTCTTTATTTCAGGCTCACAGTACACTAGAATGCTAATGAAAATATTGATCACTTGTTAGATTTCTTGTTTAGCCACATATTAGTTCAGAAGCAACCATGCCTTGAGCAGGCACCATGAAATATTGACTCGACAGTGAATGCATCACTGCCTAAGTTCAGCTCAGAGTTCAGCTCCTTCCTTTACATGACAAAACCAATTTTTTCTTTCTCATCCTCCTCTTCAACTTTGCCAAAGCTGGTTTTGATTGCGGAACGACAAAGTCCCCAAAACTTTTTTGGTGAAAGATTCCTTTTTGTAGCTGTGAACATCCAGCCCATGTGTGAATGGCAACCTTTGCATTGAACTATTGTCCATGCATATCTGAAACAAATATAAACATTAAATAAAGAATATATCAAGAAAATAAAACATTTTTGTGATACAAAATTATTATAAAGATAATCACTGTCCACATTTTACATACACCTGAAGTGAAAAAAAACCAAACATTTCCAGCAGCTATCAAAAAGCATTCAGATCCTATAAATACCAGCTTACTCTTGAAAACTAACAGACAAATCTATATGCTCACATCTGAAAGTGCTTTTTGGCATTCTGCCTCAAAAACCTCTGGGGAGGAGCCTGTCCTCCTACCAGGCACATCACCCAGGCAGCAGATGGTTGAATTGCCTCAGAAAAAGCCTAAAAATGTCATCGAATACTGACAATGGATAACATTCAATAACAATTTTCAAAACATGTACCAAACTTTCAATGGGAACTTGCAATTATTTACTATTCAATGACTGAAATAAAATCACTGCATTGTTCCCCTTGAAATATAATTAGGGAAATGCAATGGAAGTATTACACAGAAATGTGTGGGATGCAAAAGAATTAACTCTTAGAGGCCAAAACGATGCTGGTAGCATACATCCGCAAAACCCCTAGAAGCCAAAACGACGATGGCAACGTCACTTTTGTGTTCCGTGAAATGTGTTCCGTATTTTCGTAATTTGGTATTTTAACAAAACGGAAGTTACTCTTTTTTTATTCAGAAGAGCGCTATATTTGAGTTGTGATTCGGAAACACGCTTGTTCTAGCTAATTTCACTGAAAAAACGGTAAATCTGTCAGCTTTCGATTGGCGATTATTGTTGTTTATACAGACAATGTCTAGCGAACCAACCACATCATGTTTATCAAAACGTAGGTCTTTTTTATCTGTAGAAAAAGCTAGGGAACTGTGTATCTTTGACGAGTTTAACGAGAATGATGATTTCGAAAGTGAAAATGATTTCGAATTTGAACTTAACGAAGAAGCTAGTTCTAATGAGGAGGGGGCATGGTCACAGCCAGGCCCTAGTGCTACAAAACGACAAAAAGTTTTGACCAAATCATCGACAAAAAGGGGGAAAAGCATTAGTACCAAGGAGCAACAAGGGGCAATTAGTAATGAATGGATTTCAGTACCAAACATCAGTATTACAGAGACCCAAAACGCATTCAGATTTCTTCCCAAATATGGTCGCAAACCAGGAGTACACGATGACTTAGGTCTTAGTGAGGCATCAACTCCTTTTGACTGCTATAGGACATTGTTTACTGATGACATTAACAAAACATCACAGAAAGCTGAAACTTGTAATTAATATTCATATATGGATTAGTGTTATTTTAAAAAAACCATGGAGCACTTTGGATAATATTTCAGTCTTTATGCATGTGTTGGTGGGTACATTTTTCATTCACTAAAATGAATTTAAAAAAAAAAATTGTTTACATTATTACTGATAATTGAATATAATATGAAGAATAGCACATAAAAGCCCCAATATTATAATTCTAAATATATTTATCTTTACTGTGAAACATAATTTGTGTGTCTTTTGTTGTGTAATATCAATACAATATATGATTTAATTTAAAAGTTCACGCGGCCTTGAATATCTTCTTTTTTATTTTAATGATGATGGTACGGTCTGCTGGATGGTCTGTAAAGCATTAACAAAATATCACAGAAAGCTGAAACTTGTAATTAATATTCATATATGAATTAGTGTTATTTTAAAAAAAACCATGGAGCACTTTGGATAATATTTCAGTCTTTATGCATGGGTTGGTGGGTACATTTTTCATTCACTAAAATGAATGTAAAAAAAAAAATTCTTTACATTATTACTGATAATTGAATATAATATGAAGAATAGCACTTAACAGCCCCAATATTATAATTCTAAATATATTTATCTTTACTGTGAAACATAATTTGTGTCTTTTGTTGTGTAATATCAACACAATATATGATTTAATTTAAAAGTTCATGCGGCCTTGAATATCTTCTTTTATATTTTAATGATGATGGTACGGTCTGCTGGATGGTCTGTAAAACATTAACAAAATATCACAGGAAGCTGACACTTGTAAATAATATTCATATATGGATTAGTGTTATTCTAAAAGATGCTGGAGCACTCTGGATAATGTTTCAGTTTTTATGCATGGGTTGGTGAGTACATTTTTCATTCACTAAAATGAGTTTTTATTAAAAAGTAGTCTATAAAATATGTAGAATATCACTAACATCCTTCATATTCTAATTCTACATTCATTTATCTTTACTGTGATGTATAATATGTGTGTCTTTGTTGTATAAAAAACAATACAATATATGATTTAATTTAAAAGCTTCACGCGGCCTATAATGTCCTTTTTCTTTCCAAATGTCTATAATGTTTATATGGTTCGCTGGATGGTCTGTAAAACATTAACAAAATATCACAGGAAGCTGACACTTGTAAATAATATTCATATATGGATTAGTGATATTTTAAAAGATGCTGGAGCTCTCTGGATAATATTTCAGTGTTTATGCATGGGTTGGTGAGTACATTTTTCATTCACTAAAATGAGTCTTTTCTTGAAAGTGGTCTATTTTATGACTCATAACTGAATACTATATGTAGAATATCACTAAAAATCTTTCATATTCTAATTCTACATTCATTTATCTTTACTGTGATGTATAATATGTGTGTCTTTGTTGTGTAATACCTCAGCAACTTTAGAATTTATAAAGGTACTGCTTTAAGGTACAAAAATAATTCTGGCAAAACTGATGAAAAAATTCCGGCCTGCAAGAGTTAATGAGACTCATGAATGAATTCCAGAGTTAGACCACTAACACAGGCCCTGAAGCACCTCAGTGAGGTGCATCCTGGAAATGAGCAACCTCTGAGCTGTCTTCCTCTTGCAGCATGTTTGCATTCAACTCTTTTTGCATTACATTCTTCAGCAAGGACTATAAGATCCTTTTATATGGCCACAACATTTTAGCTGTCTAATTTTTTCTTTTTCTTCCTACACTCTCAGACGTCTCTACATGAATATTTTCAAAGAAAGCAGTGGTCAGCTTGAGGCTATTTGTATCTCCAGAGTTTTTCCAGGAATGGTATTGTGACAGCCATAAGTGCTTTCTCTGTTCCACATATGTTGGGCATCTTTGAAGTATATGTTCAGCAGTCAGTCATTTTATTGGTATGTAAGTGGAAAATGATGACCTGGTCTTGCCTAGATAGCTGGTGATAGGCATCATATTTTATGTGATCTGCGTGAATATGGCTTTTATAGTTGTTTTAGCCATTTCATCTGCCTCTTTGTTGCCGGGAGTGTTGCAATGGGCTGGTATCCACTGCACTGTGCACTTGTTGAAGCATTTTACCAGGCTTTCAAGTGAGTTTATCAGATCTTTCAATCCTCCAGTATGGTGGCTCTTCAGGGCTGTTACATACTGGTCACAAAAGGTTGAGGTACCATCTATACCACAAAGGTTAGGGTTAGGATTGGTCCAACAGATCTCTGCTCCTGTGGCACCAGCCCCATGACAGCCGAACATCTGCTCCAGTCCTGCCCAACTTTCAGCAGTAAATGGAGTGGCATATGGCAACAACCCACTTCTCTCAACAAAAAACTGTTTGGAGATGTCAGGAACCTTCAGCTGACTACTGCCTTTATTAGAGTCATTAATGTAGAAGTCTGCAGGCAATCGAGGAAGAATTTTATTGGTGCCACAGTTACACCATTGGTAGTTCTTATCTTTAGCTTGTTGAAAGATGGTATTGCAATCTGTAGTGGCCCATGCAGAGTCTGAAGAGCTGTCTAATTTGAATCTGTTTCATTAATTCTCTCTTCATTCCTAGGTTTTCTAGGACCTCTTTATTAGTTTTATTCTCTCAACACAATTCCAACTGTGATGGTACATGCCTAGAACTCAGCACTGCACATTCAACTTGGAGAACCACCTCAGTTTCATCTTTAAATTGGTTGATTGCATGGAAGAGGATCCAACAACAGATAGGTGACAGGTGAGGAGAGCTAGGAAGTGGCTGTATGCAAGGATGTGACAATTCCTTGGGATAGCCCAGAATCAGAGCACAGTATTTTTGACCAGCATGTTTGAAAAGCCCCTCTGGATAGTGAGGAATGCACAGTATGATTCTCTCTTTTCTTGTGCTAGCTCAAATCCAGATGTCAGGATCCCATCAATACATGTCAAGCCAAAATACAACACAACACACTGAAAAGAAACTGGAGTGCATGACTCCAACTTAACAATTTGTAGAATGTCGGAAAAGTCACAGGAAAAGCCTTAGATCTATAACAAGAAAAATCCCCTTTTCACCAAACAAACTTGGATGTCATATCAGTAAAGAAGGCCCACACAGAGCAGGGACACCCCAGGCTGTTTGTGAGAATTCTACTACTGGGAATATGAACATATTACAAATCAACATTGCAGGCGTAAAGAACAAGAGAACTACTCAAACCTTAAATGATATAATATATTGCAGTTTTCTAGGACTCCTTGCTATAGCACTGTGCAAAGTTTCATGGTGTGTGCATGTAATCCTTTTTCACAAATGTTTATGTAAAATGCTGTCAGTGGTATTCTGCAGTTCTTGAGCGAAATGAAATGGCACACTTGAAGAAGCAGTGTGTCTGCATCAAGTTTTGCTTCAAGCTTGATTAAACCATGTCACAGGCTAATGAAATGCTTAAGTAAGCATTTGGTGACAAGCCCATAAAGCATATGAGAAGACCTGGAGGCGAAAACATCAACAATAAGTGGTGCAAACAGGTCTGGCTCCTGCATCATGATAATCTTTCAGCTCATAGTGCTGTGTCTGTGCATCAGTTTTTGGCAGGAAACAACAAATCAGTGGTCCCTCCCCAACTACTTTCCTGACTTAGTACCCTACAACTTCTTCCTGTTCCATAAAATGAAGATTTAGTTGAAGGGATGAAGATTGGAAAACATCAAGGAGATTCAGGTGTATTTGCATGAGGTGCTGAACAATATCCCACAAAGTTCCAGAGGCTTTTCTAGCAGAGGAAAAGGTGCTTGAATCTTTTTTATCAATTCCAAAGGGGAATACTTCAAAGATAATGGCAGCACACAGAAAAAATATATATATACAAAAATCACAGCTTTTTCTATCAGTGCGTAATGCTAAGGGATGCAACTTTGGTTGAAAGTTAGACATTAATTGTATTGTTTCCCTCACCTGTACTCTCCTGAAAATAGTCACACTTACCAAAGAAGAATGTGCAAATGACGGTGTGCACACAAATATATTTATAGAATGTGTGATCCCGTATACACACAATGGGAGGCTTGCTGCTGCTACGTAGATTGTGTACTGTGGTGATGCACAGTGGTTTTAAAAAATACTTTTGAATAAGTAAAACTGCCATTAGGTATTGGTGCTTTTGAATTTAATTCCCGTCTTATGACGGGCTTTTCCACTAGTATATATATGTGTATATATATATATATATATATATATATATATATATATATATATATATATATATATATATATATATATATATATATATATATATATATATATATATATATATATATATTATGCACGTGACATGGATCCATAAAAACCATACAGAATATCTAATTTACTTACCCAGGAAACCAGCTTTGCTCTGTGGATGCTAAGCCCACATTTTGTAAATTTGTTACAGCCAGTACAGTAAACATCTCATGTACATAACCACCTGGGTTAACATATGCCCCCAGCGGACCTTCTTGGGACATACTGAAGACTTGTTTTTTGTTGGCAATCTCCTCTTGACAAGAATCACAGCATAAGAGGATGCCACTCTGTGGAATTGAAACAGCTTTAGCTATAAGTTACAAATGACAGATGAATGCATGCTTACATTCAGTGAATACTGCTGCTTCTGCATACCACACAATATGTCAAGTTCTCTACTAAGTTTTTAAATATTTTCTTTTGTTTAGGTTGTTTTCCTAATGCATTGTAAGCATTTTCTTTCTGTGACTAAATTTATAGTTTTCTTGGTTATCTGCACAAATTTTGCTATGACATCTTTTCATGTTTCATTGTATAGCTTTATAATGTCTGTTTACAGATGTCCTTCCTCCATCATGACAAAATTTCCTAAATATGTGCACACTATTTCTGCAGTTATTTTAGTTTTTATGGAAATAGGTGACTGAACTGTCTCTGACTTTCTTGGTCACCTCTTATGAGAATGCCTGGATAGCATATGGTGTACCTAGTTCCCAGACTACCTGTCCAGGCAGGCACTATCACATGCTTAAAACAAACACAGGGCAGGCATTATCACATGCTTAAAACAAACACAGCTTTTCACTTAAGTAAATAGTTATCCACATAAACAAATGCAGCACTTCATAAAAACCAGCTGAGTATTTCATATTAACAAACATAGCATTTCATATAAACATGACATTTTCACAAATAAATACAGTATTTATTTAAGAAAAACAGCATTTCACACTAAATGAGCATTTCGTACAAACAACTACAGCATTCTGCAAAAATAAACATATTATTATTAAAGTATAACTTAAAAGTTTACATATAGAATTTCATCTGTGCATACAGAATACCTTCCGAATGATGCTAAGTCCAAATCTCAAACGCTGGACAACAGAGTCAAACGCAAGCAGGCGCAACCGCATCTCATCATTAACTGGGAGGTTGTGAGCAACCCAGAATGAAAGGTCAACAGGATCTGGAGGTAAGGATGTTGGACACCAACTGTGAAGCTCAGCTTTGATCTGCTCGGCTAACCAGTCCTGAATGACACATGAATCACAAGTTGAAAATCCAGAGCAAAGCAAAGAATACATGAGGAATAGTAGAAAAAACCTAAACAAATTAATATGAGCAAGTAAATCTCTGTACTAGAGCAAATTACTGAGCGTACAAATATGGCTTCCTACAGCACAAACAAGAACGATCACTGTGGCCAAGTAATTCAAAATACATTAATATTTATTGCAACTTTCACCAAATTAATATTCTATAATTCTTCTTAATCTAGGTATATTGTGTCTCCAGATATGGATCAATGTATTCAACTTACAATGTCATACATCTTGTAAACCCAAGGTGGCCACCATGTGTAGTTGGCTGTGTACATCTTTGTGATTGTATTTTTACACCTCAAATCCACAGATGTCAGAACACGGCCCTGTCTGTCAACTGCTGTCTTAACCATGTCATCAAAATCATCAGGTGGCGAGACCATAAGTTTACGATGGGATGGCAGTCTGGCTCCCTCTAGAACATGCGTCAGGGACACTTCTGGCAATATCTTTACTTTGCCCATGAGATCGCTGCTCAAAATAACAGAGAACAATTAAATAAAAAACAATAAAAGAATTCAAATTCCAAAGTTGCCTACAAAAGATATGAAAAATTTTTAAAGTGCAGATGTTCCTTTAATCTTCTATTGTCATAGATCTTACACTCTGTTTCAAATAAAATGTTCAGAATGATAGAAGTCAGAACTTACCCTGTGATTTCTGATTTCATTTCAATAACTTTAAACCTCTGGCGACCTCTAGCTTTGACTCGGACAGTTGAGATTCCTGAAGGTTCATCCGTTTCATTTTTCATGGAGAAAATTTCTGCTGTGCAACCAACGGATGAAAAGTGTTGTCTTCCTTCATCATCATTATTTTTACTGTGCATTAAAAGAGAAAAAGAGAGATCAGATGTTTCCCTTAAAAAAGTGAACGGAAATACCTTTTGTTAACTAAATATGACAAAAGTACAATGTAATAATAGAGATTACCTGTGAGTGCTGAAAAAGCAACCATGGACCAATACAGGTGGTGGTTACGAAGGGTGAGATGGGTAGTTGTGGCAGGTATTTTTTTTTTTTTTTTTTTCGTACGCCCGCTAATACTCGAGGCGAAATCTCAGGTTATTACTATGTCTAACCTGACATTGATTTTACGTGAGTATCCCTTTTTACTTGTACAGAGACAGGTGTCCCTCGCCATTCAGGCAAATACTCTCCGATTTTGGAGGTACCCATTGCAGCTGGGTCGGCTCAGGAGCCGCCAATCCCTGGTCGACAACACTCCTTCAAATGTCCTCGCCAGGAGTTAATCCAGTCCAATTCCCGGTCGACGAAAAATCCTCAAATGCCGTCGCCCGGGTTTGATCCTGAATCACCCGGTCGCCAGAGCGGTGTTGTAACCACTACGCTAGCGCGGCTCCCCAGTGGCAGGTATAAAACACCTCCATGTTGTGACATCAAGATGGACATGCCTTAACCTCTCCACTCCCCACCATCTTGTGGGTTAGACTTTTTAGTCAAAGTTCAGTGGAGATTCCCATATACAAACCAATGGAAGGCAAGGAGAACTGTCCCATGTACAGTCATGAGTGAAGATGACTTTAATTGAAAAGTAAAAGATGTTAATGGAAGTTCCAGAGAACCAACTTGCCTAGTGGGGCATATCATGGACTACAGGTGATATCTGACAGTTATCAAGCTATTGTAAGCAAAATTAAAATTAAACATTCCTGGACCTGAGGATCTTAGAATGTCAGAATATTTGTGCATGGAAAGTTTGAAAACACCAAGAGGAGGATGCAGACAATGACTTATTAGGATTATACAAAACGAGATTACTACAGCAGGTGAAATATATTCTGACAACTGCAAAGTAATTTACTCTGAAGGAAATAATCATGAAATGGAAGTAGACTATAATTTTAGATGCAGAAAGAGCAAGAGTAATTAAGGTGATAAGCAGTGAAGATCAGTAGAAGGCAAAGATATGAACAATGCTGTAACTATTATATGAAATTAATATAAAAGGCAACAGAAGTAAAAACACATATATACTTGCACTTTATAGACTACATAAAGACATATGACAGGGCAAAACATGAGGGAATTATCAAAATGTTTGAAAATATTAATACTTACTTACTTAGTCGTTCCCCTTCTACCGTGAGATGTAGAGGTTTGGAAGAGAGAGCACCAGACTATCCTATCGGCTGTCTTCCTCCTGGCCTGGTTCCATTCTAGTCCTCGGTCCTTCAAAGATTGTCTAATGTTGTCCTCCCAGCAGACTCTGGGTCGTCCTGGGGGTCTGGATCCTTGGCTCTTTGTTTGCCATGCTTGTCGTGGTAACCGGTCTTCTCCCATTCTGCAGACATGGCCAAACCATCTTAGTTGGGACTGTTCTACTTGGGTCTGCAGGGGGTGGGATTTAAGGCCTTGATGTATCGTCTGGTTGCGTACCATGTCTTAATACTGATTGCAAACGCCTGAGAATAATAAAGAACATCCATTGGCAATAAACATCAGCTATAAGAATGGGCCACCAAATAGGAAAGTTTCAGTAAATAGTACAGTGTGTCTGGGATGTGCGTAGTCATCTGATCTATCTCCCAGTACATGAAAATATTATGAAATCCATAGAGAACATGCCAGGAATATCAGCTGGTGGACATAACATAAACAACATAAGAAATCTTGATGATGCAATCCCAACAGCAAAACGTTAGTAAGTGCGTCTATAAATACACAGAGAAAAGACAAAGAATATGAGAATAAATGAAGGAAACAATAAAAATATTGGAAGTGAAGATAAACCCCTTCAAAATGTAGAAGTATACACATATCTTGGCAGCAATTCAGGCAAAGTTGGAGGGACAGACAGTGATATCAAAATGAGAATATAAAGGGCAAGAAACGCTTTAACTGCATTGAGTAATATATGGAGATCAAGAGAAATCAAGTTTAAAAAAAATCACAAATCAAAATCTTCAACTCAAACATCAAGTCAGTCCTATTGTATGGCTGTGAGACATGGAGAACAACCAAGAAGCTACAGACTTTCATAAATGGGGGCTTGTGTACAATAGGATTGATATGATATGGCAATATCCCTAATGTTGAACTGATGGCAACAGCAAGTGAAACAAGAGATGAGAAGATGATGGATAGGACATAACAATGAAAATACCTGCTGCTAGCATACAAAGGTGGTCCTTGTTCTAGAAACCCCAAGGTAAGAGAGGTAGAGAAAGACCAAAGAACACATGGAGAAGAGAACTGGAGACAGAACTAAAAGGGATGAGAAAGATCTTGACCTGATGGTACAGGTCGGGAAGACTTGGCATATGTGTGTTGAAGGCCTATGCTCCTAGGGGACTTGAAGGGTAATGGATCAAAGATGAAAATAGAATATACTGTGAGAACAGGAAAAGACAACAAAAAGAGAAAATAACTGAAAGTTTAACGTCGTGGCATGAGAAGAAGTTAAAAACAGAATTAAGAAATAACGCTTGGAACAGGATGCTGTAGAGAGATATAATCATCTGTGCTGGCAGGTATGGTACTTGAAAAAGGAGACAATGGAACAGTGTCATGCATGTAGGAAAGCATATAAAGAGAAACAATTTCAAGAGAAAGGAAATATTTCACAGAATGAGAGATAAGACAAACCATAAATCATATGAACACATGCCTCACAGACTCGATGGAAGACAGAAAAAACAAAGATTATATGCATACACATATAATATACCTGAGATTGAGGACACCAAACGTCTTGTCCTTGTCTGCCACACGACGAACCATGGCCACCAATCGCTGTGTATACAGCTGGAGTGGTATAACTTGACCTGGAACAAGTACAACACTGGGCAAAAGCAGTAATGGCAAAGTCATGATAGACGACTCCTCAAATATTGTACGACCTCTGAGATCTTCTAGGTCATCTCCAAGATACTGGAAAAGTATGAACATAAATATTGATAAGCTCATGAAAATGAATCAAACATTACTGATTGCTGAATACATAAAATTATGGTCCATGAGCAATAGCCCTAGGAATCTGACTTTAAACAATTTTTAATTTCTTTTATTAAATAAACATATTAATACAAAAACAAACAATCTGAACAAATTCAAAAAATTGAACACGCATTTAAACTGAATTTTTCACCTGAAGACTGATTACCAAAAAACTATTCTTCAGGTTATCAAGCTTCGAAATATTTCCATTGGCTGGAAGAGATTTAAAAAAAAATACTTTGTGATGAAGATAAGTTTCATATGCGACTGGATATTTTCATATTTCATTGAAAACTTTTCCACCAGCTATTCATGTACATGTGCCTGTGTGTTAAAGGGGACCAAAAGGGGAGTAAAGAATAGTAACACTGTACCCTTCTATGCATGCCATTACAAAATGCTAAGAAGGGTGATGCCTTATCATGTTATCTGGTTTTGGATCCTTTCCTATGTGTCTCATATGTACTGATAACTTGTTCTTTAAATACTGGTGGTCCACCATCATTGTTTCTAACTGTCAAATGTTCATTTCTTTGTATTTGGTCACTGTATAAGTCCTTAATTTATATTCTGACCTTCTTTCAATTATTTTCTCCTTATTCAAGACGATGTTGCCTTCTTTAGTTTTTTTTTTTTTATAATTAAAATCTTTCATCTGTGAGGTCTTGAATTCTGTTATGAACAAATTTGCTGTCCTGGCTGTGGTTTAATTTTCTATTTCTTTTTGCAGTCAATTTTCTTTCTCTGCTTCATGCCCTTATTGTTTTGTTAATCTTTTTCATACTTCATTTGGAGAGATTTACACTTTCTTCTCCTCTCAATTAACTCAAAGGTCTTTTCAGTTACCTACTTATTATGTGCTTGTCTCTCTGCCGAGGTTACTTGTTTCCAACTGGTCTTTTTTACCTTAGAACAGAATTTCCAGGTCTGACATTGCAGTATATCCATTTCTTATTGCTGTAAGTAAATTTCTCTTTTATTTCTTTCCCTCTCTCTAGTGAAGCTGTATCTAGTCTTATGTTCCTGGGTTTTGATGTTAGCTTTTTCAGTTGAGTACTTAATTTTCTATTACAAGTCCATGGTTATAGCAGTTTTATTCTCCTGGCACTGCTTTCACAAGTAAGGTACTTCGATGAAATTATTAATAGGAATATTGTCACTGTCAATCTTATTTCTTGTCTTATCACTAAGGTCCACAGCATCTTGGGTTTTCTGGGAACTACGTATGTTCAATCACTTTAGCTTTTCCCATTCCACCAATATGTCTCTACTACTGTTACAATATCCCAACGTAAATAATCCTAATGTCTTCTTGTAGGCTGCCTACTGTGGCACTAAGGTCTCCCATTACAACAGTCAATTCTGATGCATTGTTTTGGGCATAATCCTTGAAACTAAAAACTTTTCAGTTACTACCTATGTGCTGTCTGCTGTTGACATGTTTGCTTGTAATATGTTGATATCAACAAGTTAGCCTTTCAGTTTAACTAAAAGCACCTTAACTGAAATTGCCTAATACTTATTGAATCGGTTCTTCCTTCTGAGGAAATGACTTTATAATCCTGTTATTCTTACTCCTGATCCAGTCCACAGATGCACCACAAGAAGGCCAAGACCTGAACTAGTACTGTCTGAGGTTATTTGCAACTATAGGAGCTTTTAATGGAGCTTATCCTCAACCTCATTCCCATCTATGTGTGTTTGAACCCATAAATGTTGACAATCAATAAAAATTACAGCATTTAAAAGTAAATGAAGCTGTATCATACTACTATGTATCCAATGAAAAGCCCAACTCTATTACTAGGTATTAGATTAAGTTACAGACAGTTAATGAACTGCCTAGGATAAACTTTTTCAACTACATGGGATTTAATATGAACATAAGACTTTGATTAGAACCACTTTGATCATAAAGTTGGGATTTCATAATTAAATCAGACTGCAGGGAAATAAAAAGTTTTTTAAAAATATTAGAAACTTGGGATGTTTCTGGGTTTCCAATCGTCAGCCAGTCACAAACAAGAAATCTTCCTCTTTGTACACTCTCAGATGTCTATTTGAATATTTTGAAAGAAAGCAGTGGTCAACTTGAGGCAAACAAGTGATGACAACTGTCTGTGCTATGGCTGACAAAGAGTAACCCCAAAAACATTATGTGTTTCTAATGTACTGTTTATTTGTAAAACTGACTCAAATGCCATTTTCAATTTTTGCAACTGTCCATTATCAGTTTTACAGCAACCCTCTTAATTATTTACATATAACTTGGGGAAACAGACAGTCTCTCTTCATCATTGTTGAAATCAATCAGTTTAAGATTCATAGACGAAAGTTCTTCAATGATTACTACCTGACTTAAGAGAAAGAAATTATAACATTAAAACTAACATTACAAGTCTGCAGTAATTCTACCAGGTATTTTGGAAACAAGGAAGTCTATTTCCAACCACAGGTGAGATTTTGATGTTATGACATGCCATCATATTTTCTTCAACTGTCAAGTATAAGCATCTTTATTAGTTGTTTGAAAAAAACAACATTTAGAAATGTAGTTCTTTCAATGTCTCTTTTATACTTTGTATGTTTCACTCCAGTTCCCTTGCCTATGTTTTTGTGTCTCTCTATTATTTTTTTTTGTAACCCATGGATTCAAGATCAAAGACATCTTATGCTCAAAATTAGTGTGCACATGTTTGTGTGTCTGATATACGAGATAGCTTCAAAAAGTTCCCGGAATAGTCGACTCATGTTTGAATGAGTGATTATGTCATGGAGATTATAGTTTTATAAGTTGGTAGTGACCTTGAGGAAACGACATGGCTGATGTAATCTTCACATGTACTCTCGAACAGAAGTTACAGAAGTTTGTTTGTGTGATGTGCACGTAGCATCGTCGGAGTTGAAAATGTCCTTGATTAAACAACGTACAAATGTCAAATTTTGTGTTTTGCTTGAGAAGTCACCCTCAGAGACAGTAGTAACCATGCTTAATAAAGCATATGGTGATACCGCAATGAAGAAATCGCAAGTTTTTGAGTGGCACAAGCGTTTTCATGAAGGTCATGTTAGTGTCGATGATGATCCACGTAGCGGATGACCGCCTACCTCGATAAACAATGAAAACATTGAGCGTGATCAGAATGTTGTTCGTGTTGACAGAAGACTTAGTGTAGAGAAAATAGCCTCAGAAGTTGGAATATCAGTTGGAAGTTGTCACACTATTCTCCACAATGAACTGCACATGCACCGTGTTTGTCAACACATGGTTCCCAAAATGTTATCTCCTGAGCAGAAAAAAATTATATTGACACTGGCAGAAGACCTAATCACTGTGGCTGATCAAGATAGCAATTTTCTCAACAACATAATCACATGAGATGAGACGTGGTGTTTTTTGTATGATCCTCAGACAAAACGTCAGTCCTCTGAATGGAAATCACCCTCATCTCCCCAGACACAAAAATTTCGTTTGGACAAGCAAAGGAAAAGTTATGTTGGGCGTTTTTTTTTTATTCCCAGGGTATTGTCTACCATGAATTCATTCCTGAAGGCCAAACGGTTAACAAGGAAATGTACGTTGATATCCTCCGTTGTCTAAGAGAAGGAAACACCCAGAAAAATGGAGAACAAACAGTTGGGTTCTGCTGCATGACAATGCGCCAGCACATCGATCCCTACTGGTGAAGCAGTACCTCGCAACGCACAATGTGACTGCCCTGGAACATCCTCCATATTCTCTCGACATGACACCGCCTGATTTTTTCTTGTTCCCTCGCCTAAAATCGGCACTGAAAGGGCAGAGATTCAAGGATGCTGAGGACATTATCACCAATGCGACAAAGCAGCTGAGAAAGGTGTAAAAGAATGGGTTCCAGGAATGTTTCCAACAGCTATATGGACGTTGGCAAAAGTGTGTAGTTGCCAAAGGGAACTATTTTGAAGGAAATGTAGTGTAAATAATTGTATCGTTACTTATTTCTATACAATACACAAATTCTGGGAACTTTTTAAAGCTACATCGTATAAGCTCAAAACACACTTTATGTTTCATATAGAAACATATTAAAAATAATAACCTGTCATTACTGCCCGCTCTCTTGACCTTTAGCTTCAAATAAAGGAAATGAGTACTCATCATCATCATTTTCCTTTGCACTGCTTACGCAGCATGGTACCACCACTGTAGCTGATCCTCTTGCAGGAAGCCTGCACCAAGCGTCCACATGCTCTTGCAGTGATGTTTCCTGTAGCAACTAGTTTTACATTACATAGTCAGCTTGCTAGGGTCATGCCCAACCGCACATTGATCACCTTCTCCCAGATACCTAATGGTGCAGTAGTTCTATTCTTTCTCTGTCTCTTCAGAGACCCCCCGGGAACTATACTGTTCAAAAAAAGAAACGCATAGCTACTGAAGGCACACACATAGCCATAATTTTGACATTCAATACCTTTTTTAATTTAATGAGTTAACTGTTCAAATTGCACACAAGAATACCTTAGGGTTCAACCAATCAATTGACAGTTGTTTTGCATCTGGGTCACGAGAGTTTTTTGGCGTATGGGCTTTCCCGTTAGTATGGTGTGTGGTCTCCTCTTGCATCGATCAGCTACTGGCATCTCCTGGACATGGATGCAATCAGATGTCTGATGTGGGCCTGTGGGATGGCTGCCCACTCTTCCTGGAGTGCCTGGAACAGATCATGACAATTGGCTGGAGCAACGTCTCGGCGACAAACACGTCTATGCAGCTCATCCCACAGGTGCTCAATCGGACTCATGTCTGGAGACAGGGATGGCCAGGGAAGGGTGAGAATGTTGTTGGCAGTCAGGAACTGCGTGGTCAACCATGCACAATGGGGTCTGGTATTGTCCTGTTGAAACACAGACCTTTGGGGCAGCCAAAAGTGCAAGGACATGGGGTCGAAGAATTTCATTGACGTATCGTTGCGCATTCAAGCCTCCTTCAATGTGCACCAACTGACTCCTTCCGTTGTAACTGATCATTCCCCACACCACTGCACCTCCACCACCGTGCGGCGGAGCTTCATCAACGCAATTTTGGGCAAAATGTTCATTTCGCCTACGGTAGACCCTACGCTGTCTATCATGACGCTGCAACAAAAAGAAAGATTCGTCACTAAACCAGACACATCTCCAATGATTGTCAGCTGCCCAGGGATGATGCTGGTTGGCCCAAAGAAGTCCATTTTGGCGATGGTGGTGCGTAAGGACAGGTCCTCGGTGAGGTCGTTGTGCCCAAAGTCCAGCGTCATGCAGTCTATTGCGGACAGTTTGATCAGACACATGACGTCCTGCAGGCAATGACTGGGCAGTTGAGGAAGCTGTTGTAAACCTGTCTCTGAGGTAATGAAGCCGAATAAAGCGATCCTCCGCTGCTGTTGTCACTCTGGGTCGTCCACTGCGATGCCGGTCTTCAACTGAGCCAGTGGCTTGGAACCGGTGCCAAAGTCAACTGATGGTACTCTGATGCACGTTTAGATGCCTGGCAACCTGACTTTGACTTTCGCCTGCATGCAGTCGACCAATAGCAATGTTCCTTAAATTTATCGATAGAGACGCCATAAATGTCTGCTTGAAAATGAACTGAATTTTTTGTGCGTAGCGTTAACCTTTTATAGGGTTTCAGTTGCATAGTCAGCGAATAGTGTTCACCCCAAATTTTGTTGCTTTCACATGCGCGCAACATGAGCTGTGGTCAAAAATTGCGTCATAAACACTATTGACCGCTGCGTTGTAACGATTACAAAAACGAACGCAATTCAGGTCAACACGTGCATTTGACACTGTAAAGAACATTTGAAGCTGGTTTTTATATACCCTAGCACCAAATTTTACTTAAAAACTCATAAAAACGCGCCCTCGGATAGCTATGCGTTTCTTTTTTTGAACAGTATACATGGGGTGAAATTAGGACTGTTGTTTCTAGTATGTTTTACTGTGGCCTGCAGTTTGCACAATAAGAACTTCTAAAGTGTACAGCAGTTTAACAACATGTGCCATCTATTTAAGTGCTGCTAAATGTGTTATCTGATAGTTAATACTTTTTTGTTTTAAAACACAAAACCATTCAGTTCACAGCAAGTAAATATGAAGAAATGACTTTACAATATCTAAATTATAACCAGCTGAAATAAAAACAATAAAAAGTAAAACACAGTATAAAGTGATAATGTGGGTCTAAAATAAACCTGACTGTGATATTGTGGGGTGATAAAGTGGGGTTCTGTTATCACGGGTCGATAGCTGTGATGGCCTGCATAGCTTTTGTTTTTTTTTAATTGTTATTGTTAAATAGAAATAACATCATTGCACTCATGGCAAACCCATAGGTGCTCAGTCTCCATCAGTATATGTCAAATAGTGTGAATGCTAACTGTTCCTGTAGCATACAGGTTGTATACATTGTGGTGAAGTGGGATGTTATAAATATTTATAGGGGACTTAGTGTACTGACTGAGATCAGCTGTGAAGGTATCTATATCTAATAAGAGTAGTGTATTATAGATAACCTTACTTGCTGCCATATATATATATATCTCAGTCAGAATTATTCTGGAATAGTGTGATGACTACGTTGTATGTCTAGGGTATGTGTATGATGAAGTGTAAGTCATAACAACAACAGACGGATAAACAATTTAATTTATTCCACTACACGTGACAACACTGTGACACTCACATACATATAACACTCTAAGAGGATATCTTAAAGGAGTCACTGATAACTTTTCAAATAACAATATGTATTCATTGCTGTCATGAATGAATATGTGTCCTGATTCAACTACAAAGGGAACCAGGAATCACAATCAATTTAAATTACAAGTTATATGTACAGAATTTATCAATATGAATATAATAGTGACATATATTATTAAAAGTATCCTATGTGTGTTAGTTGTGTAGTAGTAATATGAGGTAATACTGGTTTTGTTTTGTTCAAGCTCTGTTGGTAGTTGTCATCATGACTTCAATAGTTTGTCTTAAGGGAACTAGTATTGGAGATGTTCTCAGTTCCTGATATTAAAACAATTTACTTCCCCTCTTAAGTTTATGTTACAATGTTATTTTAAGATGGGGGTACATAATTTTGAGCTCAGCTGGCCACATCAGCTTATCTTGCGTGATGGCGGCAGGAAAAGACTCCTCTGCTCGATTTCTCCCTTGGGCTCTGGAGACACCTCACTGATAGCTAAATGGACCAAGGAGTATGCTGTCCGACTCTGGATTCAGCAAAGCTCTGACCAGGTGCTGCTCAATACCATCAAGACCACGGTCCCTGAAAACAAGAAGGATGTACCTTCTACTTCATAACTAATTGATACTCTCTTTTTACACTGAGCACAATACATCACAAACATTGAGTTCAGAGCGTTAGGCCAACTGTCAGCTTCATCTGAAATACTTTATACCAGTATTAACCTCCTTAATGGTTACTACGCCTCTGCACTTCCAGCATTTTTTCTGTCTAATCAATAATCTAGGTGTCAGTGTACTGTTTGGCCATTCCATGCAGTTTTACTTTCCTCCGACACCTTCTGTTCAGGCTGGAGCATTATAGGCTTTACATCATGTTTGCTACTGAACTACACATATATACAGGCATAAATGAACAATTCACATTCAATTTTCATTAAAAGATACTGAAGGTTTCAAGCTTACCACAATTCATGGAAACAAACACAGATACGTTGATTAGCAATGAATTCTGGCACAATTACTGGCACAAATTCCCATCTGCTTATGTTCCAGGCTTTTATTTTAGCAAAAATGTGAGCTGGCTTCAACGCACTGTCGCTTTATCAAGCTTATTTGAATTAGTGGTCTCGAACTAACGCTCCTAAGTGAGTATATCAGCGAGTCTGGCCAATGGAGCCACGTTTCGACAAGGGTTTGAAAAAATTTTAACTTCCTACGTCTCCCCTAACAACCAAGGATAGCATTTATAGCCCGACTAATCGTGTTTAGCCTTACATATCATTCCAGCCAATCAGTTCAAATGTAACTTGTGGCCCATTTCCCGTACAATGGTGGTGTAAAAAATCTACCACTGAGCGATTCTGATTTTGGGTGTTGTCTGACAGCACCATCATTTTATTTTGGCTATAACTTGTTAATTCCTAGACTATTTGCGTAACGTTTTACATATTCTTTGTCAGCAAGCCCTAAGGAACCCAAATATCCAAATTTAAAAGAGCTAAGTGGCTGCGTTCAAAATATGCAATTTCTTCTACCTCCTGTTTCGAAGATGTGCTGTCTGGGTACTGTAATGTTTTCAAACGTAAACCCATCTATTGTCATCTTTCCTTATAAGAGTTTTTCAGGATTTAAAAACCTAACTCTGGGAAGGGTAGTGAATTTATCACTGTCCGTCTGAAAAAAAAAAAATTAGTGCATGTGGCCTTACACGCGTGATAGTAGTAATTGTGTATCGCGCGACGCGTGTTGCATGCGTTCCTGATTTTCAGCCCTCCCTCTCTCTTTCTATTTGAGTCCATCTGTTCGTTCGTTTTGGTAACGTTGTATAATTAATGTTAGGATTAATTTAGGTCATTACGCAGTTTGCCTCTCAATGTTTTTCTTAGAAATGCAATACCCGTTTTAATGTGTTGTGGAAACGCTTGTATTTATGCAGTGGCTTATATTTAACGTGGAAACGTTACAATTTGCAGACGAAGCATAAAACAAAGGGGATCTCGAGTACATTCCTTGTGACAGCACTGTTATTGTACCATTGCTCTTTTCTTTATTAGAATTTATTTGTTACGCTTTACATTTACCTTTTAATTTATATATGTGGATTAGAATATTCCACGACATACATGACGGATGCATCTACTCATATTTTTAAAATGATTTGCAAACAAAAGGAGCCAAGTGATCATTATGTTATATCCAAACAAAAGGTGCACTATCAGGAGTTTTAGTGTACAAGATAATCTATAAGTACAATTCACGTACTGTGTGAGCAGATGGCAAAGACTGGTCAAAATTGACAATCAACTGTTGACAAGATGAATCACTTTTTTTAACTGAAGATTTTCCTCTTTCTTCAATCCCATGATTGTCCTTAACAGCCACCTCTGCCACTGCATTCCCATTACCAACAATGCCCATGTCCATTTGATCCTCTTCATCACTCATGTGCATTCCTTCATCATCATCATCATCTGATTCTGAAAGATAAACATGTACAGTAGCAGTGCAGAAAAAAATGATGCACAGTTTCATATTTGCTGAAGAATGTCATGTATTAAATAAACACTCTTCACATTAAATCAAGATGAAGATGTAAACCAGACATTGCAAAGTCTACTAGACCAAAGCCTAAAGAAATAGAAAAAATGACAAGACAAAAAAATGTGATCGGGAGAAAGCATTCTCACAATTTCAGAGAAAGCATTAGCTATATGTGAAGACTTGAAAGAAAAATCTCCAAATCCTGCACTAGTGTTTTAGTGGCTTTAAATACCACATTTTCTATGGCTTTGTTATTTATTTATTTATTTTTTTTAATTACTTACGAAACTGTATGGGTTTTGATGTTCTGCCCCTAACCCTATTTTCCCCATAAGCTCTGTTATTTTTATTGTGTGGTGATTTTTAGGAAAATATATACAGCGCTACAGGAGAAATGACTGTACTCAAAATATCATCAAGTACCATGCCTAGGTGATCATGTCTCTCCACAACTTTCTGTTTACAGTACCAATGATCAATTTTGTTGTTGACTCCTTTCAATGCCATATGTCAAACTGCCCAGAATCTTCTCGTTTTGTCATCCTGTCTCTTTTTCCTTCCAGAATCTTCTCTCTTAGTCATCCTCTATCGTTTTTCCCTTCTATCTTTCTTGTTGTCACAATCTACTCCAGCTTCCTTCTTCTCATAAAATTCCCAAAGAAAGTGGATTGCTTTCTTCTAACCTGAGGAATAAGTTTCCTTTGTGCACTGACTTCATTTAGGACATCTTCATTACTCACTTTAGCTGTCCATGGTATTTTTAACATTCTTCTGTAAAACCACATCTCTGTGGCCTAGTGCTTATCCTACTTGTTTACTAACTGTCCATGACTCACTCGCATATGTCAGAATTGGTTCCATATAACACATACTTCCATTGACTAACAGTTGTTGTAAAAAAATACTTTTCATTCTAAAGAATGCTGCTTTTGCCTGAGCCTTTCTTCTCTTCACTTCTGAGATGCATCTTCCATCTGATGTTATTAACGTGCCTAGGTATTTGAATCTTTTGACTTGTTTTAAAACTGTTCTATTTACTTTGACAGTGCTTTTCAGAGAAGTCGTTTTCTTCAAGATGACCATTTGTCTATCTTTATGCTATTAAGGCTAAGGTCTTTGTTTTCACTTTCTGTCACTATTGTATCAATCATTTCCTGCAACACCTTTTCACTTTTTGCTATTAAGACTGGCTCTCTCTGGCAAACCTCTACACCCCAGGTCAGAAGAGGAATGACTAAGTAAAAGTAAAAAAAGCTATAAGACTGTCTCATCGAGTGTGCATCAAGTTATTTATATTTCGTCCACCAACTGATATTGCTGGCATGTCTTCAATGGATCTGATTTTATTTTCACTGTACAAATTGAACAGATCTGGTGACAGCACACATTCCTAGCTAATACCATTTTTCACCTGCTAAAATGTTCCTATTTGGCTGCTAATTCTTATAGCTGCTATCTGTTGCCAATAAATATTCTTTATTATTCTCAGATCCGTACTTTCACTGTTCATGCCTTCTAACATTTTGATAATTTCCTATGATTCACTTTATCAAAAGCCTTAGTGTATTATAAAAAGAATAAATATAGATCTCTTTTCACTTCTACAGCCGTTTCTATTAGTGTTCTAATAATATGTATAGCGTTGTTTGTGCCTTTACCTTCTATAAATTCATTGTTCATCACTAATTTCCAGTTTTATTCTATTTCCAACTCTTCACACAATAATTCTTAACAATACTTTCTTTGGTCACATGACTCATGAAATTAATGGTGCAGTGTTCTTCGCACTCCATGGCTCCAGGTTTCTCAGGAATAGCTATGAATATAGATTTTAGCAGATCATCAGGTATGTGACCACTGTTGTAGATATCATTCAACAGTTTTGTTATCACACCTACTCCAAATTCTTCCAAAGCCTCCATTTCCTCTACTGTTATATTATCTGGTCCAGGCGATTTACCTTTCTTCATATGGCGCAAGGCATCCTCAACTTCTGCCACAAGTACTGATGGTCCTTTACAGTTGTCCTGGATGTTCAATTCTGATCTTTCATCATCATACAGCTCCTTTATATATTCTGTCCATCTTTTTATATTATGTTCTCTTGGCCCAATGTTCCTTCATTTGATTTCAAACAGCCAGGAGACACTTCTGCCAGTTTATTTGCTAATACATAGATGTTGTATCTTTTCTGTGCTGCTTTTTCAGCTCTTTGCACTTCTGGTTTAACAATGTTTCTTTTGCTCCTTAACATGTGCTTAATATTTCCTTATTTGTGTCTGTCATATTCTTCTCTGCCTTGCTTCTTCTTCCATTTAGCATCCATCAGTTGTGAAATTTCATCTGTGATCCATTTTTCAGTCCTCTTTATTTCTGGTATGATTTCATTTGATATTTGATATATGTACTCCTTTAGCATTTCTCACTGTTCATCAATTCTTTTTATTTGTTCTATTGCATTATACCTATACTGAACTGTTATATCTAAAATAGGGCTATTTTGCCAAATTACGCAACATTAAAATAGTAATAGTTGTTTCAAAGAAAACATCTGCTTTTGATCTGAATGCACATCAACGGTCGTAAGGACGGAAGAAGAAGATCATTTTTACATATAGTAGTTGTTTTCATGGTCTCTTCTTTAATTCCTCAGTAGTCCATGGTGCATAAATGCTGGTTATGATGGATTCACAATTCGTACCGCTAGATGACAATTTTTTTTACATAAAAATTCTTTCTACAGACCTGTTAGTTGAAATGAAGTATCAGTGAGATGTATGTCCGATTTTGTCCTATGTCTATCGATCTGGCAGTTAACAGAGTCGCCCACATCGATACAGACATAAATGAGAATTCAGAAATACGGGGGTAAGTAACCCTAATCCTAATGATGTGGGTTGTTTCACATTATGGCATCAAAGTCCCCAAGAGCTAACACTCAGTGATGGTGGATCAAATACAAGATAAGGATGTGATCAACTTTACTGGCTGCTAAATCAAAAGACATCTTACTTAGTCATTCCTCTTCTACCCTGGGGGTGTAGAGGTTTAAGAGAGAGTGACATCCTATCCTATCGGCTGTCTTCCTCCTGGCCTGGTTCCAATCTAGTCTTTGGTCCTTCAGAGATTTTCTAATGTTGTCCTCCCAGCAAACTCTGGGTCGTCCTGGAGGTCTGGAACCCTGCCTCTTAGTTTTCCATATTTGCCGTGGTAGCTGATCTTCTCCCACTCTGCAGACATGGTCAAACCATCGTAATTGGAACTGTTCTACTTGGGTCTGCAGGGGCTGGGTTTTGAGGCCATGACGTATCACCTTGTTGCCATTTGGCTGTAAACTGAACATACGTTCCACTAAACTTCATTTCAACTGACTTGTGCAGTCAAACTGCGAAAACTGTAAGTGTGCAATAGTGCTTGGTAAGCAAACTGGCAGCTAAGTGAATATACTGAAGCCTAACTATATGAATAATCAGATGTATGTAAATAGCAAAAGGCAGGAAGTGGAAAATAGGCAGCCTAACTGATTTTTGTGTTTGCATGTTATGTGAATTACGAGTGCTCGTATATATAAAAAGTGATTTTCATCATTATTTTCATTTTCGTTCCTTATGGAGCATGGAGCAAAACTACAGATGGTCTCTTGGAGAAAGCCAGCACCAGGCATTCATATGCTCTTACAGCAGTGGTTTCTGTAACTATTTGTTTAACATGATGAAGTTGCCAGTTCCCAAATTAATCGTCTCGTACGACATGACTAAGCAGTAGTCCTATTCTTTCTTTGTCTCACCAGAGATCCCCACCGCGATTTACCCAGGACAAAAGTAATTTTATCCTATATATTAAATCCCAGCTTTTTCTGTCAGTACGTAAAGCTAAGGGATGCAACTTTGGTTGAAAGTTAGACATTAATTGTATTGTTTTCCTTATATGTAACTCTCCCCAAAATAGTAACACTCGACAAAGAAAAGTGCGTAAATGACGGTGTGCACAAAAATATATTTATAGAATGTGTGATCCTGTATACACACATTGGGATCCTCGCTGCTGCTACGTAGTTCATGTACTGTGGTGATGCACAGTGGTTTTTAAAAATACTTTTGAATAAGTAAAATTGCCGTTAGGTATTGGTGCTTTTGAATTTAATTCCCGTCTTATGACAGACTTTTACACTAGTTTAATATAAAATTCAAACTAAATAATGTCATGAAAATCAGGCACAAAATCATGGACACATGCCAATCCTGGACATAAACTTGATTTTAGGAAGATCACCTTATCACAATCATCTTTTACAACATGCATGGTGGTGCATGGTCCGATAGAAGGAGGTAATAGTAGACAGGAGGCTGCAATGTTACACTAGTGGCTATCCACATTTATGGCTACAGCTAGCCTCAATCAAAACCATTTACTCTTTAGCTCCCCAAGGAGCATAGGCCTTCCATAACACAAGTCCTCCTGTCAAGTGCCATCAACTCAAGTTCTTTCCACGTCTTCCTTATAATTTTCACCTATGTCCCCACTTCTCTTCTCCGTGTGTTTTTTTTCGACCTCTGCCTCTCTTTCCCTCAGGATTCCAGAACAAGGACTGCCTTGTAATGCCATCATCAGGTTTACTCAATGTATGCCCTGTCCAATGCCAGCATCTTCTTCTCAACTCTTGTTCCACTGGCACTCGTCTGGTTCTTGTCATCAGTTCCACATTGGTGATCTTGGATAATAGGACTGATTTGACATTTGAGTTGAAGATTCTGATTTTTTGTGTTGGGCTAGATTTATCTTGACCTCCATTTATTTCCTAATGCACTGAAAGCTCCTCTTGCTTTTTGTATTCTTATTTGATATCACTGTATGTCCCTCCAACTATGTCGTTATTGCTGCCAAGATATGTGTATGATTCTACACCTTGTAGTGGTATTTCTTCAAGTTTGACCTTGTTACCATTTCTTGCGTTTACTCTACCTGTATTTGTCTTTTCCCTGTGTATTTTCAGACCCACCTGCTGTGACCTTTCATTGAGTATTTTCATTCTGTCTTGCATCTGATTATGGTTTTGGAACAGAAGAGCCAAGTCATCAGCAAAATCTAGATCATCTAGATCCCCCTGGATACCATTTCTGTTGTGTGATGTTGATGAAAAGAAATGGAGACAAGAGGCATTCCTGTGGCACTCCCATTCTTATCCCAAATGGTTCTGTAAGTTGTCCTTCATGAAGAACTCTGTATGTCATGTCTTCATACATTTTCTTTATTATGTTAATGATTTTTCGGCGGACTCCATAATGCCTTATCAATTTCCAAAGTGATCCTTAGTCTACGTTATCAAATACTTTTTCCCAGTCCACTATTCCGATGTACAGCGGTGAATTCCATTTAAAACTTTGTTCAACTATTATTCTCAATATGGCCATCTGGTCTGCTCAGGATCTGCTTTGTCAAAAGCTTGCTTGCTCGTCTCTCTGTCGTTTGTCCATGGAATCTTTTAATCTCCCAAGGACAACCCTGCTTAATATTTTTCCTTGCACTGATAGCAACATTCTTCCTCTGCTAATTCACCCCCCCCCCCTCCCCCCAGGTAACCTGACCAGATAACCTTCCCTCCACTCTGCCTGCTTCACCTCTTTCCCCCACACCCTCCCAAGTAGTTTGTATAACATCTCTGTTGAGGATTCAGTATCTGCTTTGATGGCGTCCGCTGGAATGCCATCTGGACCAGCTGCTTTTCTACCTTTCAGATGCTTTATGGCTCTCTTTATTTCTTCCCTATGTGGTTGTTCACAATTGATTTGAAACTCTTCTGCTGGAGGATTTGGTGAAGCTGTTCTATTGAGAAGTTCCTCAAAATGATTTGCTCATCTCTTCATTTGTTCTTGAATATTACTAAGCAATTTTCAGTTTTTGTCTTTGATATGGCCATTTGCTTGCTTATATTTCCCTGTTAGCTTCTTTTGTGTCGTTGTACAGGTCTCTCATATTTCCTTTGGCTGGAGCTTCCTCTGCTTCCCTTGCCAACTCTTCAATATTTTTCTCTTGTCTCTTTTGAAGTTTTTTTTCTTACTTCTTTGTTTGCTTCTATGTACATTTCATGAGCCTTGGCTTTGGGAGTTTCTGGTTTTGATTCTATTTAAATTTGCTTTCTTGTTTTTCCTGTCTTTTATCTTACTGATGATTTCTGTTGTTATCTATGCTTTGTATTGACGTTTTATTTTTCCCAGTATATTTTCATATCTCATTCCACATATTTTTTATTTATTGCCAGTGGTCTTCGGTATTTGCTACATCATCCAGCTGTTGGAGTATTTATTGAATCCTGTGATATAACATTAGTCTCTTATTTCTTTATGTCTGAGATATCTAACATTAAACTGTTGTCTATAGCTATGTACTTTTTATATTTCTTGAGTTTTAACTTTGTTTTGGCTAATAAAAGATGGTGATCTGATGCTACATCTGCTCCTCTATTACCATTTACGTTATGTAATGCATATTATGCAGGAGGCTCTTTATGATTGTAAAACAACCATATCGATTGGAGGCCGACCTCTTTGCAACCTACGTTTTGCTGATGATATCGATCTGATAGCTGGATCAGAATCAGAACTTCAAGACCTTACCTCTAGACTGGAGAAAGTAACAAGAACATATGGGATGGAAATTAATATAGAAAAAAGCAAGATATTGGTGAATAGCCATAAGAAACATGTTCCGACCAACATTACGTTAAATGGGCAAACGTTAGAAGAAGTTAACACCTTTAAATATCTCGGGTCCACTATATGTAGTGATGGAAGATCAAGTAAAGAAATCAAGACAAGACTTGAGATGGCCTCAGCTGCCATGACAAGACTGAATGTGATCTGGAAAAGTAACATCAGTTTTCCTGTGAAGATCAAATTATACAAATCACTTGTATTATCTATTCTCTTATATGGGTGTGAGAGCTGGACACTCACTGCAGATACGGAGCGAAGGATTCAGGCTTTCGAGCATAAATGTTATAGAAGAATTTTGCGCATTTGCTATAAAGAGCACAAAACAAATGTCTATGTTAGAGAGAAGATAAACACCTATGCAGGCCACCAAGAACCACTTTTGTCAGTAGTGAAACGTCAAAAGCTTGCCTGGTTTGGGCATGTAACTCGTCATGACTCCCTTTCGAAAACGATCCTCCAGGGAACAGTCAAAGGTAAACGGAGAAGAGGAAGGCAAAGAAAATCCTGGGCTGATAACATCAAAGAATGGGCAGGACACGGTTTTTCCACACTTGTACGCATTGCTGAGGACAGAGAGCAGTGGAGGACCCTGTCTGCTGATGCTTCCACCATGGCACCCCTACGACCCATGACGGGTTACGGGTTGAGATGATGATGATGAATGATGATCTAAACTTATTGTTTATGCATATGTAATCAAGCTAGCCTTCACCGAACTCAAAACCTGTTTTGGGCTTTAACGAACAACTAGCATTACCCTAAAACCAACCCTGTTGCGAGCTGTGTCAAAAACAATAGGCCCCTAACTTCCGACAATGAAGGTGAGTTAAAAACAAAAACAATCCAACTCGAAGTTAAATGCCGTGTATCGATAGATACTCGGCATTCATGACGGCCTCTTGTCTACTGTTCTCTGCTTCAACCAAATAAGACAACCAACTCCTGTAAGCGAATGCATAGCCTATCTGGATCAACTACGTAGTGGCAGGTCATTCACTACGGTTTAATATTGTCGAAGAAAGAATGTCATCACTCTTACAAGATGGGCATATATAATTATCCAATTCAGCTTTGACATGCGTCAAACTTTCTGAGTTTATTTAAATATATTAAGAACACAGGCATTACACTACCAATACTTGAACTGTTACTGCTGTCTGAATCGTCACTACCTTCGGCTGGAAGTAAAAGTAACTGATCATCATTAGGATCGGCCATTGTTGTTTACAATCTTCAGTCGGCGGAGAGAAAATTCTTTCAATCCAGGGAACATTCCAAGTTTCCTTTTGGTAAAAACTACCTTCGTTTATGAGGACTGTAGACTTTCAGTAGCCCCGTGTAGATAGAACAGGACTGCTACACACTCAGGCATGTCGTACAAGGCGACGAATATAAGGTTGTGCAAGGGGTTAACCACCCGTGTGTTACCTGGGCCCGCCGAAAGGGGAGCAAAGAATAGTAACACTGTACCCTACCCAGCATGTCGTAAAAAGCGACTAAGGAGGGTTGGGCATGGGGCTGGTTACCCCATCCAGTAAACAACTTTTTACCACAAAAACTTCAACAAACATGGACAAGTCAAATAAAGAATATAAATCAACTCAGCCGCCCAAGACAGAAGAAGGTCCTCTGGAAAGGAGGTGCATGAAGCAACCTAGAGAAAGCCGAAAGGAGTCTGGGTTGCCGACTAACCTTTTTTCGTCTAGGAAAATCTCCAGGATTGGCACCTGGAATGTTTGCACTCTGTGTGAACAAGGGAAAACTGCACAGGTAGCAGCAGAAATGACAAATTACAAGATTGATATCCTGGGTCTCTGCGAGACACGGTGGAAAGGCATAGAGAAGAGATTGATCACAGGAGAAATGGTGTTGTCCTCAGGACATGAGGAGGAAAGAGCCCACCACAGTGAAGGGGTGGCTCTAATGCTGTCCAAAGAAACACAGAAGGCACTTATAGAATGGGAAGCAATGGGACCCCGAATTATAACAGCAATGTTTAAATCAGCCAAAAAGAAAGTAAATATAAACATCATCCAGTGTTATGCACCAACAAACGATAAAGAAGAATCTGTGAAAGAAGACTTTTACACCAGACTACAAAATGTCTTGGACAATAAGAAAAGAAAGGACATCACAATTTTGAGGGGGGACCTAAATGCGAAAATAGGAACAGACAACACTGGCTTTGAAGAAATCATGGGAAAGCATGGATTAGGTATGATGAACGAGAATGGGGAACTATTAGCAAACTTCTGTGCTTCAAATCAACTAGCTATAGGAGAAAGCATATTTCCACATAAAAGAATACATAAAGCAACATGGATATCACCAGACCACAGAACTGAGAATCAGATTGATCACATATGCATAAGTAAGAAGTTAAGGTCATCATTACATGATGTGAAAGTATGTAGAGGAGCAGATGTTGCATCAGACCACCATCTTCTGTTGGCTAAAACAAAATTAAAACTCAAGAAATTTACAACAGCATATAGCTATAGACAACAGTATAATGTGGGATATCTATGAAATCAGGAAATAAGAGAAAAATTTTAAATCACAGTATCCAACAAATACCAAGTACTCCAACAGCTGGAAGATGAAACAGATACAAGCATCTGCAACAAGTAAAAAAATATGGTGTCGTGAAATATTCTAATCCCCATATATAAATTAAAACGTAAATATAAAGCCTAACAAATAAATTTAATAAAAGGAAAGAAGAATGGTAAAGAACAGTGCTGTCACAATGTCTGTACTCGAAATCCCCCATTGTTTTCTCCTGCGTCTGCAAATTGTAACGTTTCACGTTGATAGTAAAAGCCTTCTGAAGCATACACGCGTTTCCCCAACACAATAAAATGTGTACTCCATTTCTAAGAAAAACCTTGAGATACGCAAGATGACCTAGATTTGAGATTCCATTCATGTCTTTTTATACACTACGTTACCTAAAACGAAAGACAGATGGACTAAAGATAGAAAGAAGGGAGGGCTGAAAGCCGGAACACATGCAACACTAAACACGCGTCGCGCGATACACAATTGCTGCCATCACGCGTGTAAGGCCACATGCACTAGCTTTTTTCAAATCGACAGTGATAAAAACACTACCCATACCAGAGTTAGGTTTTAAAATCCTGAAAAACGCTTATTAGGAAATATGACATTATACTGGTTTACGTTTGAAAACATTACAGTACCCAGACACCACATCGTTTTCGAAGTAAACAGGAGGTAGAAGAAAGTGCATATTTTGAACGCAGCCACTTAGCTCCTTTAAATTTGTATATTTGGGTTCCTTAGGACTTGCTGACAAAAAATATGTTAAACGTTACGCAAATAGTCTAGGAATTACCAAATTATAGCCAAAAGAAATAGTGAGGGATGTCAGACAACACCCAAATCAGAATCGCTCAGTGGCAGATTTTCACCCCACCATTGTACGGGAAATAGGCTGACATGTTACCTCCTATTTGATTGGCGGAAAATAAATGTAAGGCTAAACACGATTAGTCGGACTATAAATACTACTTCTTTGTTGTTAGGGGAAACGTGAGTAGGAGTACTTTTTTGAAAAGCTGTGTAAACATGGCATGATTGGTTAGACCTGCCAATATAGTCAATTAGAGGCGTCAGGTCAACACCACATTTGCAAATAAACTTACTACAGAATCAGTGCGTTGAGCACCAGTGCATATTTTGCTAAATAAAAGCCTGGGACATCGGCAGATCGAAATTGTGCTATATTCATTGCCGGTCAACGTAATTCTGTGTTATTTCCATGAATTGTGGGACTGTGGTCCTAAAGCTATTGAGCAGTACCTGGTCAGAGCTTTGCTGAATCCAGAGGCGGACAGCATACTCCTTGGTCCATATAGCAAACAGTGAGGTGTCTCCAGAACACAGGGGAGCAATCGAGCAGAGGAGTCTTTTCCTGCCGCCATCACGAAAGTTAAGCCTATGTGGCCAGCTGAGCTCAACATTATGTAACCCCATCTTAAACTAACATTGTATAAAAATAAGAGGGGAAATTAATTGTTTGAATGAACGGAACTGAGAACATCTCCAATACTAGTTCCAACAGAAATAAACACTTGAAGTCATGATGACAAATACCAACATAGCTTGAAAAAACAACACCAGTATTACCTCATATTACCACTACACAACTGACACACATAGGATAAGATTAATAAAATATGTCACTACAAGATTCATATTGATAAATTCTGTACATATAACTTGTAATTAAAAGTGATTGTGATTCCTGGTTCACTTTGTATTTGAATCAGGACACATATATATTAATGAAAAGTGCTTAATACATATTGATATTTGAAAATTTACCAGTGACTCATTTAAGATAGTCTTATAGAATGGTACATGTGTGTGAGTGTCACAGTGTTGTCAAGTGTGGTGGAATAAATTGACTTGTTTATCTGTCTGTTGTTGTTGTGACTTACACTTCATCATATACATACCCTAGACATTCAACGTAGTCATCACTATATTCAAGAATAATTCTGACTGAGGTATAAATATGTGGTAGCAAGTAAGGTCATCTATAATACACTACCCTTATTAGATATAGATACCTTCACAGCTGATCTCAGTCAGTACACTAAGTCCCCTATAAATATTTATATATCCCACTTTACCACATATATTGGGGTCTCGCTCTCGGGATTTTGAATCTTTCCCTATTAAAAATATTGGGGTTAATTCACTTCAGGGAATAATAGAAATAAAAAAAGTATCCTTGGGTGAAAATAAATAAGGTTGAGCTCTCAGTGCCTGTAGTGTCCTTAGATAAATATTGATAGATTGAATTGTTACATTTGCATGATAGACAATGGCCGACTTGGCAAAATTTCGATCTGCTGCTGTACAGACTGCGAAAGAGTTAGGAATGGACGGGCAAATTATGATTTCTTATGTCACTGCTGAATGTGACAAATATATTGAACGGGAAGAAAGAAGATTAGAAAAAGAGGCCGAAAGAAGGTTAGAGGCTGAGACTAAGAGGTTGCAGATTGAGGCTGAGGCTAAGAGGTTGCAGATTGAGGCTGACAAAGAGGCTAAAGCATTGGAAGCCGAGGAAAGAAGACAGGCTGCAGAAAGAGAAGAGAAGAAATTAGCTGCAGAAAGAGAAGACAAGAGATTAGCTGCAGAAAGGGAAGCAGAAGATAAAAGATTACAAAGGGAACATGAGTTACGACTAAGGGAGTTTGAGTTTCAAGGCCATGCTCCTGAAAATGGTGCCAGTCCCTTTACCTCTGATGCCACTGCTAGCCAGGGAGCCTCAACCTCAGCTATGAATTTTCATTTAGATCATTTCGTTGAGAAAGACGATGATATTGAGAGCTATCTAAATAGATATGAATTATTAGCTACCACATATGGGTTAGAGAGAGAAAGGTGGAGCTTAAAGTTATCTCAAGGACTTCGTGGGGCAGCTTATGAAGTTTTTGCTAAAATGAGCAGAGGTGATCAGGAAAATTATGACATGCTAAAGCAGGCTCTTTTGTTAAGATATAAAAAGAACGCAGAATTTTATAGAAAAAAATTTAGGAATGCTAAACTACTGTCAGGTGAAACCTACCACCAGTTCTCTGCACGAATAGAGACATACTTGGAGAAATGGACTTCTCTGGGGAAAACCCAAGATCTTAAGGAAATGGTCCTTATAGAACAATTAAGAGAGTCCATGGCTCCAGACATGAGAAAGTTTCTCATGGAACAAGGTGCAGAGAGGCTGGGTGAGTTGCTAAATGTTGCTGAAAGGTATCAAGCAGCTCAGGCAGAAATATCAGGTAATAAGAAGAAACAGGTGGATAATTTTAGGGCACCACAGGACTTTAATAAATTTGATCCTAGAGATCAAAACAAAGGTAAGCACCAGTTTGATAGGCCACGGTATGACAATAAAAATAAAACCCCACAATTCGATGAAAGGAAATATGATGAAAGAAAATCTTTCAACCAAGGAAAAGGTGGTGTAAAAATTGTCAGATGGACAATCATGACACTGACCGTTGCAGAAGGAAACCTGTGTATATGGCCACCCTTCAGGTCAGGTCGACCTCAAGACAGGAGGAGGATATTATGTTGGATACCACTCCAGAAGAGATGAGGAAGGCACAGGCTGGGGATAAGACCCTCAAGCCTTGTTTCAGGAAATTGTCAACTTGTCATACAACTCCAGGCAAGGGAGATTTTTTACATGAAAAACAAATTGATGTATAGGAAGACTGGAGCTAGATCCAAAGGTCAGGGACAGCTGGTACTTCCTAAAAGATATAGGGCAGACTTAATAAGGAGCCTACATGTGAAACCAGATGGGGACCATGAGAAAATAGGTACCATTATCCAAAAGGTGGCTCACAATTATTATTGGCCCAAGGCAAGATGGGACATTGAGAATTTTGTAGAAAGGTGTAGCATAGCACATGAGGGAACACCCACAAGTGGAAACATTGATCAGGACCTGGACACGCCACGGGGCAAAATTAGGCCTGATAATAAAAAGAAATATAAATTTGATAAAGTGGACCAAATGGAATGGGAAGCCCCTTTTCACGGACAAGCTTCACTTAACTGTTTTACAATGGCCACTATGCAGAGAGTGCAAAAAGATGTCTTACCCCAGGATAAGCCGAAAATCCCTCAATCGGACTTAAACAAACTGGAGGAAGAAGATGTAGAGAGGAAATCTCTGATCAAGAATTTTAAGTGGGGAGACAGCCCCAAGAGGAAAATTGGTAGCGGTCGTTTTGTGAATGATAATTCTGGGAAGAAAAATCATCACTATAGCGCTTCAAGTGGAAGAGACCATACCGGTGCATGGACAAATAGGTCCACACAATTAAAGGTCCATATGTAACGCTGTTAAGAACGTGGACTGATGAAAAAGCAGAGGAAAATATTACATCCTCATACCAATATGTGAATGAGCTGACCACTCGTTTAAAAACTGGCTGGAAACTTGCCAATGAAAATTTGAAACAAGCCAGGAAGAAACATGCTGCCTATTATAACAGGAAGGCGAAAAACAGAGATTTGGCTGTGGGAGAGAAGGTACTGCTTCTTCTACCCGGGAGTCAGAATAAGTTACAAATTGGATGGCAAGGTCCATATACAGTTCTAGAGAAGGTGTCTAGAACAAATTATAAGATAGATAAGAAGGGGAAAGAAAAAATCTATCATGTGAATCTCCTGAAGAAATATTTGGGAAGAGAACATCAGGAAGAGACACACTTGTTGACCTTGTCTATTGCCATGGAGATGAAAAAGGAACCACTTTCATCATTTGCATATCCATTACACCCCTGTGAGACAGCGGCACAGGTGAAAATCAGTACACATTTAACGAAAACTCAGAAAGAGAGAGTGCAACAGGTTCTAGATAATCATGCAGAGGTGTTAACAGACCGACCAGGACATACAAACTTATTGGAATATGATATGAAACTGATAGACCCCACACCTGTCTGTATGAAACCATATTCGATTCCTTTTGCTAAGGAGAAAGCTTTGAAGGAAGAGATAAACTATTTGTTGAAGGAAGGAATTATTTCACACAGTGAATCTTCATATAGTTCCGGTGTTGTACTCTTAAGGAAGCCCTCTGGAGAACATAGACTCTGTATAGATTACAGGAGACTGAATGCTATTACGGAAGGACAGGTGGATCCATTGCCGGATACAAATCAGTTGTTTGCCAGGCTACATAAAGCTAAATATTTCTCAAGGGTGGATCTGAGTAAAGGCTACTAGCAGATTCCAGTCAAACCTGAGATCAGACAAAATTGTTGGATGTAAACATTTCGGAGGAACGTAATGAATCCCTGAGTTGCCTCTTTGATTGAGGATATTCCGAATGTTTCATACAGGCTAATAAGAAGATTATGGGATCCACTACGAAAACTCTGCTATCACCAGGTATATGTTATCTCCTCATAACGTACATTTTGAGGAAAATCTAATGTTCTCTGGACATGTCATTGCGCAGACTCAGAGAAGAGAAATGGTGAATACGGGTTGTGAAACAGCATTAAGACAAGCAGTCACACTTGCGGCTGTTCAGTAACATAACCGAAAAATATTATTGGTTGTAGAGGTCTGAGGCTGATTTCAAGAGTAGTGCCTACTCTGAATGGACCCAACTACATAAAACCATGATAGCACAACAGCAGAGTAAAGTCAAGTTGACTTACATTTATCTATGTGTATATAGAATAAAGGACTGACATAAGATGTCTGTTTTAAGAGGGGAGATGTCGTGAAATATTCTAATCCCCATATATAAATTAAAACGTAAATGTAAAGCCTAACAAATAAATTTAATAAAAGGAAAGAAGAATGGTAAAGAACAGTGCTGTCACAATGACTGTACTCGAAATCCCCCTTGTTTTCTCCTGCGTCTGCAAATTGTAACGTTTCACGTTGATAGTAAAAGCCTTCTGAAGCATACACGCGTTTCCCCAACACAATAAAATGTGTACTCCATTTCTAAGAAAAACCTTGAGATACGCAAGATGACCTAGATTTGAGATTCCATTCATGTCTTTTTATACACTACGTTACCTAAAACGAAAGACAGATGGACTAAAGATAGAAAGAAGGGAGGGCTGAAAGCCGGAACACATGCAACACTAAACACGCGTCGCGCGATACACAATTGCTGCCATCACGCGTGTAAGGCCACATGCACTAGCTTTTTTCAAATCGACAGTGATAAAAACACTACCCATACCAGAGTTAGGTTTTAAAATCCTGAAAAACGCTTATTAGGAAATATGACATTATACTGGTTTACGTTTGAAAACATTACAGTACCCAGACACCACATCGTTTTCGAAGTAAACAGGAGGTAGAAGAAAGTGCATATTTTGAACGCAGCCACTTAGCTCCTTTAAATTTGTATATTTGGGTTCCTTAGGACTTGCTGACAAAAAATATGTTAAACGTTACGCAAATAGTCTAGGAATTACCAAATTATAGCCAAAAGAAATAGTGAGGGATGTCAGACAACACCCAAATCAGAATCGCTCAGTGGCAGATTTTCACCCCACCATTGTACGGGAAATAGGCTGACATGTTACCTCCTATTTGATTGGCGGAAAATAAATGTAAGGCTAAACACGATTAGTCGGACTATAAATACTACTTCTTTGTTGTTAGGGGAAACGTGAGTAGGAGTACTTTTTTGAAAAGCTGTGTAAACATGGCATGATTGGTTAGACCTGCCAATATAGTCAATTAGAGGCGTCAGGTCAACACCACATTTGCAAATAAACTTACTACAGAATCAGTGCGTTGAGCACCAGTGCATATTTTGCTAAATAAAAGCCTGGGACATCGGCAGATCGAAATTGTGCTATATTCATTGCCGGTCAACGTAATTCTGTGTTATTTCCATGAATTGTGGGACTGTGGTCCTAAAGCTATTGAGCAGTACCTGGTCAGAGCTTTGCTGAATCCAGAGGCGGACAGCATACTCCTTGGTCCATATAGCAAACAGTGAGGTGTCTCCAGAACACAGGGGAACAATCGAGCAGAGGAGTCTTTTCCTGCCGCCATCACGAAAGTTAAGCCTATGTGGCCAGCTGAGCTCAACATTATGTAACCCCATCTTAAACTAACATTGTATAAAAATAAGAGGGGAAATTAATTGTTTTAATGAACGGAACTGAGAACATCTCCAATACTAGTTCCAACAGAAATAAACACTTGAAGTCATGATGACAAATACCAACATAGCTTGAAAAAACAACACCAGTATTACCTCATATTACCACTACACAACTGACACACATAGGATAAGATTAATAAAATATGTCACTACAAGATTCATATTGATAAATTCTGTACATATAACTTGTAATTAAAAGTGATTGTGATTCCTGGTTCACTTTGTATTTGAATCAGGACACATATATATATTAATGAAAAGTGCTTAATACATATTGATATTTGAAAATTTACCAGTGACTCATTTAAGATAGTCTTATAGAATGGTACATGTGTGTGAGTGTCACAGTGTTGTCAAGTGTGGTGGAATAAATTGACTTGTTTATCTGTCTGTTGTTGTTGTGACTTACACTTCATCATATACATACCCTAGACATTCAACGTAGTCATCACTATATTCAAGAATAATTCTGACTGAGGTATAAATATGTGGTAGCAAGTAAGGTCATCTATAATACACTACCCTTATTAGATATAGATACCTTCACAGCTGATCTCAGTCAGTACACTAAGTCCCCTATAAATATTTATATATCCCACTTTACCACATATATTGGGGTCTCGCTCTCGGGATTTTGAATCTTTCCCTATTAAAAATATTGGGGTTAATTCACTTCAGGGAATAATAGAAATAAAAAAAGTATCCTTGGGTGAAAATAAATAAGGTTGAGCTCTCAGTGCCTGTAGTGTCCTTAGATAAATATTGATAGATTGAATTGTTACATTTGCATGATAGACAATGGCCGACTTGGCAAAATTTCGATCTGCTGCTGTACAGACTGCGAAAGAGTTAGGAATGGACGGGCAAATTATGATTTCTTATGTCACTGCTGAATGTGACAAATATATTGAACGGGAAGAAAGAAGATTAGAAAAAGAGGCCGAAAGAAGGTTAGAGGCTGAGACTAAGAGGTTGCAGATTGAGGCTGAGGCTAAGAGGTTGCAGATTGAGGCTGACAAAGAGGCTAAAGCATTGGAAGCCGAGGAAAGAAGACAGGCTGCAGAAAGAGAAGAGAAGAAATTAGCTGCAGAAAGAGAAGACAAGAGATTAGCTGCAGAAAGGGAAGCAGAAGATAAAAGATTACAAAGGGAACATGAGTTACGACTAAGGGAGTTTGAGTTTCAAGGCCATGCTCCTGAAAATGGTGCCAGTCCCTTTACCTCTGATGCCACTGCTAGCCAGGGAGCCTCAACCTCAGCTATGAATTTTCATTTAGATCATTTCGTTGAGAAAGACGATGATATTGAGAGCTATCTAAATAGATATGAACTATTAGCTACCACATATGGGTTAGAGAGAGAAAGGTGGAGCTTAAAGTTATCTCAAGGACTTCGTGGGGCAGCTTATGAAGTTTTTGCTAAAATGAGCAGAGGTGATCAGGAAAATTATGACATGCTAAAGCAGGCTCTTTTGTTAAGATATGAAAAGAACGCAGAATTTTATAGAAAAAAATTTAGGAATGCTAAACTACTGTCAGGTGAAACCTACCACCAGTTCTCTGCACGAATAGAGACATACTTGGAGAAATGGACTTCTCTGGGGAAAACCCAAGATCTTAAGGAAATGGTCCTTATAGAACAATTAAGAGAGTCCATGGCTCCAGACATGAGAAAGTTTCTCATGGAACAAGGTGCAGAGAGGCTGGGTGAGTTGCTAAATGTTGCTGAAAGGTATCAAGCAGCTCAGGCAGAAGTATCAGGTAATAAGAAGAAACAGGTGGATAATTTTAGGGCACCACAGGACTTTAATAAATTTGATCCTAGAGATCAAAACAAAGGTAAGCACCAGTTTGATAGGCCACGGTATGACAATAAAAATAAAAACCCCACAATTCGATGAAAGGAAATATGATGAAAGAAAATCTTTCAACCAAGGGAAAAGGTGGTGTAAAAATTGTCAGATGGACAATCATGACACTGACCGTTGCAGAAGGAAACCTGTGTATATGGCCACCCTTCAGGTCAGGTCGACCTCAAGACAGGAGGAGGATATTATGTTGGATACCACTCCAGAAGAGATGAGGAAGGCACAGGCTGGGGATAAGACCCTCAAGCCTTGTTTCAGGAAATTGTCAACTTGTCATACAACTCCAGGCAAGGGAGATTTTTACATGAAAAACAAATTGATGTATAGGAAGACTGGAGCTAGATCCAAAGGTCAGGGACAGCTGGTACTTCCTAAAAGATATAGGGCAGACTTAATAAGGAGCCTACATGTGAAACCAGATGGGGACCATGAGAAAATAGGTACCATTATCCAAAAGGTGGCTCACAATTATTATTGGCCCAAGGCAAGATGGGACATTGAGAATTTTGTAGAAAGGTGTAGCATAGCACATGAGGGAACACCCACAAGTGGAAACATTGATCAGGACCTGGACACGCCACGGGGCAAAATTAGGCCTGATAATAAAAAGAAAAATAGATTTGATAAAGTGGACCAAATGGAATGGGAAGCCCCTTTTCACGGACAAGCTTCACTTAACTGTTTTACAATGGCCACTATGCAGAGAGTGCAAAAAGATGTCTTACCCCAGGATAAGCCGAAAATCCCTCAATCGGACTTAAACAAACTGGAGGAAGAAGATGTAGAGAGGAAATCTCTGATCAAGAATTTTAAGTGGGGAGACAGCCCCAAGAGGAAAATTGGTAGCGGTCGTTTTGTGAATGATAATTCTGGGAAGAAAAATCATCACTATAGCGCTTCAAGTGGAAGAGACCATACCGGTGCATGGACAAATAGGTCCACACAATTAAAGGTCCATATGTAACGCTGTTAAGAACGTGGACTGATGAAAAAGCAGAGGAAAATATTACATCCTCATACCAATATGTGAATGAGCTGACCACTCGTTTAAAAACTGGCTGGAAACTTGCCAATGAAAATTTGAAACAAGCCAGGAAGAAACATGCTGCCTATTATAACAGGAAGGCGAAAAACAGAGATTTGGCTGTGGGAGAGAAGGTACTGCTTCTTCTACCCGGGAGTCAGAATAAGTTACAAATTGGATGGCAAGGTCCATATACAGTTCTAGAGAAGGTGTCTAGAACAAATTATAAGATAGATAAGAAGGGGAAAGAAAAAATCTATCATGTGAATCTCCTGAAGAAATATTTGGAAGAGAACATCAGGAAGAGACACACTTGTTGACCTTGTCCATCGCCATGGAGATGAAAAAGGAACCACTTTCATCATTTGAATATCCATTACACCCCTGTGAGACAGCGGCACAGGTGAAAATCAGTACACATTTAACGAAAACTCAGAAAGAGAGAGTGCAACAGGTTCTAGATAATCATGCAGAGGTGTTAACAGACCGACCAGGACATACAAACTTATTGGAATATGATATGAAACTGATAGACCCCACACCTGTCTGTATGAAACCATATTCGATTCCTTTTGCTAAGGAGAAAGCTTTGAAGGAAGAGATAAACTATTTGTTGAAGGAAGGAATTATTTCACACAGTGAATCTTCATATAGTTCCGGTGTTGTACTCTTAAGGAAGCCCTCTGGAGAACATAGACTCTGTATAGATTACAGGAGACTGAATGCTATTACGAAGGACAGGTGGATCCATTGCCGGATACAAATCAGTTGTTTGCCAGGCTAAATAAAGCTAAATATTTCTCAAGGGTGGATCTGAGTAAAGGCTACTAGCAGATTCCAGTAAAACCTGAGATCAGACAAAATTGTTGGATGTAAACATTTCGGAGGAACGTAATGAATCCCTGAGTTGCCTCTTTGATTGAGGATATTCCGAATGTTTCATACAGGCTAATAAGAAGATTATGGGATCCACTACGAAAACTCTGCTATCACCAGGTATATGTTATCTCCTCATAACGTACATTTTGAGGAAAATCTAATGTTCTCTGGACATGTCATTGCGCAGACTCAGAGAAGAGAAATGGTGAATACGGGTTGTGAAACAGCATTAAGACAAGCAGTCACACTTGCGGCTGTTCAGTAACATAACCGAAAAATATTATTGGTTGTAGAGGTCTGAGGCTGATTTCAAGAGTAGTGCCTACTCTGAATGGACCCAACTACATAAAACCATGATAGCACAACAGCAGAGTAAAGTCAAGTTGACTTACATTTATCTATGTGTATATAGAATAAAGGACTGACATAAGATGTCTGTTTTAAGAGGGGAGATGTCGTGAAATATTCTAATCCCCATATATAAATTAAAACGTAAATGTAAAGCCTAACAAATAAATTTAATAAAAGGAAAGAAGAATGGTAAAGAACAGTGCTGTCACAATGACTGTACTCGAAATCCCCCTTGTTTTCTCCTGCGTCTGCAAATTGTAACGTTTCACGTTGATAGTAAAATCCTACTCTGAAGCATACACGCGTTTCCCCAACACAAAAAATGTGTACTCCATTTCTAAGAAAAACCTTGAGATACGCAAGATGACCTAGATTTGAGATTCCATTCATGTCTTTTTATACACTACGTTACCTAAAACGAAAGACAGATGGACTAAAGATAGAAAGAAGGGAGGGCTGAAAGCAGGAACACATGCAACACTAAACACGCGTCGCGCGATACACAATTGCTGCCATCACGCGTGTAAGGCCACATGCACTAGCTTTTTTCAAATCGACAGTGATAAAAACACTACCCATACCAGAGTTAGGTTTTAAAATCCTGAAAAACGCTTATTAGGAAATATGACATTATACTGGTTTACGTTTGAAAACATTACAGTACCCAGACACCACATCGTTTTCGAAGTAAACAGGAGGTAGAAGAAAGTGCATATTTTGAACGCAGCCACTTAGCTCCTTTAAATTTGTATATTTGGGTTCCTTAGGACTTGCTGACAAAAAATATGTTAAACGTTACGCAAATAGTCTAGGAATTACCAAATTATAGCCAAAAGAAATAGTGAGGGATGTCAGACAACACCCAAATCAGAATCGCTCAGTGGCAGATTTTCACCCCACCATTGTACGGGAAATAGGCTGACATGTTACCTCCTATTTGATTGGCGGAAAATAAATGTAAGGCTAAACACGATTAGTCGGACTATAAATACTACTTCTTTGTTGTTAGGGGAAACGTGAGTAGGAGTACTTTTTTGAAAAGCTGTGTAAACATGGCATGATTGGTTAGACCTGCCAATATAGTCAATTAGAGGCGTCAGGTCAACACCACATTTGCAAATAAACTTACTACAGAATCAGTGCGTTGAGCACCAGTGCATATTTTGCTAAATAAAAGCCTGGGACATCGGCAGATCGAAATTGTGCTATATTCATTGCCGGTCAACGTAATTCTGTGTTATTTCCATGAATTGTGGGACTGTGGTCCTAAAGCTATTGAGCAGTACCTGGTCAGAGCTTTGCTGAATCCAGAGGCGGACAGCATACTCCTTGGTCCATATAGCAAACAGTGAGGTGTCTCCAGAACACAGGGGAGCAATCGAGCAGAGGAGTCTTTTCCTGCCGCCATCACGAAAGTTAAGCCTATGTGGCCAGCTGAGCTCAACATTATGTAACCCCATCTTAAACTAACATTGTATAAAAATAAGAGGGGAAATTAATTGTTTGAATGAACGGAACTGAGAACATCTCCAATACTAGTTCCAACAGAAATAAACACTTGAAGTCATGATGACAAATACCAACATAGCTTGAAAAAACAACACCAGTATTACCTCATATTACCACTACACAACTGACACACATAGGATAAGATTAATAAAATATGTCACTACAAGATTCATATTGATAAATTCTGTACTTGTTTCAACTTGTAATTAAAAGTGATTGTGATTCCTGGTTCACTTTGTATTTGAATCAGGACACATATATATATTAATGAAAAGTGCTTAATACATATTGATATTTGAAAATTTACCAGTGACTCATTTAAGATAGTCTTATAGAATGGTACATGTGTGTGAGTGTCACAGTGTTGTCAAGTGTGGTGGAATAAATTGACTTGTTTATCTGTCTGTTGTTGTTGTGACTTACACTTCATCATATACATACCCTAGACATTCAACGTAGTCATCACTATATTCAAGAATAATTCTGACTGAGGTATAAATATGTGGTAGCAAGTAAGGTCATCTATAATACACTACCCTTATTAGATATAGATACCTTCACAGCTGATCTCAGTCAGTACACTAAGTCCCCTATAAATATTTATATATCCCACTTTACCACATATATTGGGGTCTCGCTCTCGGGATTTTGAATCTTTCCCTATTAAAAATATTGGGGTTAATTCACTTCAGGGAATAATAGAAATAAAAAAAGTATCCTTGGGTGAAAATAAATAAGGTTGAGCTCTCAGTGCCTGTAGTGTCCTTAGATAAATATTGATAGATTGAATTGTTACATTTGCATGATAGACAATGGCCGACTTGGCAAAATTTCGATCTGCTGCTGTACAGACTGCGAAAGAGTTAGGAATGGACGGGCAAATTATGATTTCTTATGTCACTGCTGAATGTGACAAATATATTGAACGGGAAGAAAGAAGATTAGAAAAAGAGGCCGAAAGAAGGTTAGAGGCTGAGACTAAGAGGTTGCAGATTGAGGCTGAGGCTAAGAGGTTGCAGATTGAGGCTGACAAAGAGGCTAAAGCATTGGAAGCCGAGGAAAGAAGACAGGCTGCAGAAAGAGAAGAGAAGAAATTAGCTGCAGAAAGAGAAGACAAGAGATTAGCTGCAGAAAGGGAAGCAGAAGATAAAAGATTACAAAGGGAACATGAGTTACGACTAAGGGAGTTTGAGTTTCAAGGCCATGCTCCTGAAAATGGTGCCAGTCCCTTTACCTCTGATGCCACTGCTAGCCAGGGAGCCTCAACCTCAGCTATGAATTTTCATTTAGATCATTTCGTTGAGAAAGACGATGATATTGAGAGCTATCTAAATAGATATGAACTATTAGCTACCACATATGGGTTAGAGAGAGAAAGGTGGAGCTTAAAGTTATCTCAAGGACTTCGTGGGGCAGCTTATGAAGTTTTTTGCTAAAATGAGCAGAGGTGATCAGGAAAATTATGACATGCTAAAGCAGGCTCTTTTGTTAAGATATGAAAAGAACGCAGAATTTTATAGAAAAAAATTTAGGAATGCTAAACTACTGTCAGGTGAAACCTACCACCAGTTCTCTGCACGAATAGAGACATACTTGGAGAAATGGACTTCTCTGGGGAAAACCCAAGATCTTAAGGAAATGGTCCTTATAGAACAATTAAGAGAGTCCATGGCTCCAGACATGAGAAAGTTTCTCATGGAACAAGGTGCAGAGAGGCTGGGTGAGTTGCTAAATGTTGCTGAAAGGTATCAAGCAGCTCAGGCAGAAGTATCAGGTAATAAGAAGAAACAGGTGGATAATTTTAGGGCACCACAGGACTTTAATAAATTTGATCCTAGAGATCAAAACAAAGGTAAGCACCAGTTTGATAGGCCACGGTATGACAATAAAAATAAAACCCCACAATTCGATGAAAGGAAATATGATGAAAGAAAATCTTTCAACCAAGGGAAAAGGTGGTGTAAAAATTGTCAGATGGACAATCATGACACTGACCGTTGCAGAAGGAAACCTGTGTATATGGCCACCCTTCAGGTCAGGTCGACCTCAAGACAGGAGGAGGATATTATGTTGGATACCACTCCAGAAGAGATGAGGAAGGCACAGGCTGGGGATAAGACCCTCAAGCCTTGTTTCAGGAAATTGTCAACTTGTCATACAACTCCAGGCAAGGGAGATTTTTACATGAAAAACAAATTGATGTATAGGAAGACTGGAGCTAGATCCAAAGGTCAGGGACAGCTGGTACTTCCTAAAAGATATAGGGCAGACTTAATAAGGAGCCTACATGTGAAACCAGATGGGGACCATGAGAAAATAGGTACCATTATCCAAAAGGTGGCTCACAATTATTATTGGCCCAAGGCAAGATGGGACATTGAGAATTTTGTAGAAAGGTGTAGCATAGCACATGAGGGAACACCCACAAGTGGAAACATTGATCAGGACCTGGACACGCCACGGGCAAAATTAGGCCTGATAATAAAAATAAATATAAATTTGATAAAGTGGACCAAATGGAATGGGAAGCCCCTTTTCACGGACAAGCTTCACTTAACTGTTTTACAATGGCCACTATGCAGAGAGTGCAAAAAGATGTCTTACCCCAGGATAAGCCGAAAATCCCTCAATCGGACTTAAACAAACTGGAGGAAGAAGATGTAGAGAGGAAATCTCTGATCAAGAATTTTAAGTGGGGAGACAGCCCCAAGAGGAAAATTGGTAGCGGTCGTTTTGTGAATGATAATTCTGGGAAGAAAAATCATCACTATAGCGCTTCAAGTGGAAGAGACCATACCGGTGCATGGACAAATAGGTCTACACAATTAAAGGCCCATATGTAACGCTGTTAAGAACGTGGACTGATGAAAAAGCAGAGGAAAATATTACATCCTCATACCAATATGTGAATGAGCTGACCACTCGTTTAAAAACTGGCTGGAAACTTGCCAATGAAAATTTGAAACAAGCCAGGAAGAAACATGCTGCCTATTATAACAGGAAGGCGAAAAACAGAGATTTGGCTGTGGTAGAGAAGGTACTGCTTCTTCTACCCGGGAGTCAGAATAAGTTACAAATTGGATGGCAAGGTCCATATACAGTTCTAGAGAAGGTGTCTAGAACAAATTATAAGATAGATAAGAAGGGGAAAGAAAAAATCTATCATGTGAATCTCCTGAAGAAATATTTGGGAAGAGAACATCAGGAAGAGACACACTTGTTGACCTTGTCTATTGCCATGGAGATGAAAAAGGAACCACTTTCATCATTTGAATATCCATTACACCCCTGTGAGACAGCGGCACAGGTGAAAATCAGTACACATTTAACGAAAACTCAGAAAGAGAGAGTGCAACAGGTTCTAGATAATCATGCAGAGGTGTTAACAGACCGACCAGGACATACAAACTTATTGGAATATGATATGAAACTGATAGACCCCACACCTGTCTGTATGAAACCATATTCGATTCCTTTTGCTAAGGAGAAAGCTTTGAAGGAAGAGATAAACTATTTGTTGAAGGAAGGAATTATTTCACACAGTGAATCTTCATATAGTTCCGGTGTTGTACTCTTAAGGAAGCCCTCTGGAGAACATAGACTCTGTATAGATTACAGGAGACTGAATGCTATTACGGAAGGACAGGTGGATCCATTGCCGGATACAAATCAGTTGTTTGCCAGGCTACATAAAGCTAAATATTTCTCAAGGGTGGATCTGAGTAAAGGCTACTAGCAGATTCCAGTCAAACCTGAGATCAGACAAAATTGTTGGATGTAAACATTTCGGAGGAACGTAATGAATCCCTGAGTTGCCTCTTTGATTGAGGATATTCCGAATGTTTCATACAGGCTAATAAGAAGATTATGGGATCCACTACGAAAACTCTGCTATCACCAGGTATATGTTATCTCCTCATAACGTACATTTTGAGGAAAATCTAATGTTCTCTGGACATGTCATTGCGCAGACTCAGAGAAGAGAAATGGTGAATACGGGTTGTGAAACAGCATTAAGACAAGCAGTCACACTTGCGGCTGTTCAGTAACATAACCGAAAAATATTATTGGTTGTAGAGGTCTGAGGCTGATTTCAAGAGTAGTGCCTACTCTGAATGGACCCAACTACATAAAACCATGATAGCACAACAGCAGAGTAAAGTCAAGTTGACTTACATTTATCTATGTGTATATAGAATAAAGGACTGACATAAGATGTCTGTTTTAAGAGGGGAGATGTCGTGAAATATTCTAATCCCCATATATAAATTAAAACGTAAATGTAAAGCCTAACAAATAAATTTAATAAAAGGAAAGAAGAATGGTAAAGAACAGTGCTGTCACAATGACTGTACTCGAAATCCCCCTTGTTTTCTCCTGCGTCTGCAAATTGTAACGTTTCACGTTGATAGTAAAAGCCTTCTGAAGCATACACGCGTTTCCCCAACACAATAAAATGTGTACTCCATTTCTATCCTGAAAAACGCTTATTAGGAAATATGACATTATACTGGTTTACGTTTGAAAACATTACAGTACCCAGACACCACATCGTTTTCGAAGTAAACAGGAGGTAGAAGAAAGTGCATATTTTGAACGCAGCCACTTAGCTCCTTTAAATTTGTATATTTGGGTTCCTTAGGACTTGCTGACAAAAAATATGTTAAACGTTACGCAAATAGTCTAGGAATTACCAAATTATAGCCAAAAGAAATAGTGAGGGATGTCAGACAACACCCAAATCAGAATCGCTCAGTGGCAGATTTTCACCCCACCATTGTACGGGAAATAGGCTGACATGTTACCTCCTATTTGATTGGCGGAAAATAAATGTAAGGCTAAACACGATTAGTCGGACTATAAATACTACTTCTTTGTTGTTAGGGGAAACGTGAGTAGGAGTACTTTTTTGAAAAGCTGTGTAAACATGGCATGATTGGTTAGACCTGCCAATATAGTCAATTAGAGGCGTCAGGTCAACACCACATTTGCAAATAAACTTACTACAGAATCAGTGCGTTGAGCACCAGTGCATATTTTGCTAAATAAAAGCCTGGGACATCGGCAGATCGAAATTGTGCTATATTCATTGCCGGTCAACGTAATTCTGTGTTATTTCCATGAATTGTGGGACTGTGGTCCTAAAGCTATTGAGCAGTACCTGGTCAGAGCTTTGCTGAATCCAGAGGCGGACAGCATACTCCTTGGTCCATATAGCAAACAGTGAGGTGTCTCCAGAACACAGGGGAGCAATCGAGCAGAGGAGTCTTTTCCTGCCGCCATCACGAAAGTTAAGCCTATGTGGCCAGCTGAGCTCAACATTATGTAACCCCATCTTAAACTAACATTGTATAAAAATAAGAGGGGAAATTAATTGTTTGAATGAACGGAACTGAGAACATCTCCAATACTAGTTCCAACAGAAATAAACACTTGAAGTCATGATGACTTCTTCTTCTTCTTCTTCTTGCGATCGCATCTTTGATGATTACACCGTCAGACGAGTTCTCATGATGAATTCGACTGTTGTTTGAAGTTCCTCTTTAACTCCATACAGCTTTGAGTTTAGTGTTGAGTCATTGGGCCAGTATATCTTTCTTAACTGGTCATACAGAGGACAGTCCTGTAGAACATGCTCAGCAGTTTGTTCGTTTAATCCACATGTGCACAGTGGTGAAGCAGACAATCGTAGCTTGTGCATGTGTTTATTCAGTTTGTTATGCCCTGTCCTGAGTCGAAAAATAGTTATCTGTCCCTGCCGGTCAAGAGTGTGATAGTCGTCTTTGGGTTGGTTCTGTTCTCTTCTGATAGTCTGGATAGCTCTCTTTTTCTCAAAGTATGTGACTTCATTATCTTCTTGTTCACATTCTCCTCCCTTTTTTGCAAGTTTATCTGCCTTTTCATTTCCGGGTACACCACAATGAGATGGTACCCACTGAAGTATGGTTCTCTTTCTGGCAGCTACCTAACAGCATTAGTTGCTGATCCATCTGTATAGGCATGTATCCATGATTGATCGGGATAGCTTTCTTGGATCATACTCAATGTAGCAGTTCGTTTTTGCAGATCATTATACTCACATCCACTTGTGAGACCACTGACTGATGTATTAATTTGGAGGGCACTGCTGGCCTGCTCCCATGGTACAGGGTATAGGGTGGGCTTCAGTGGTGTTGTCTTCATGGATAGGTCTTCCTGATGCTGTCTTATAAGTCTTTTCCCCCGATGCACAAAGCTGCTACGCTTTAGACGTCCTAATGCCAGATCATCTAGTCTTGCCTTCATTGGGTGCATTGGCATACTGTTGTACTTTTCCATCTGGATCATGGTTTTTGTGTCTCTTCTATGGGACAATGTCTGTAATCCAGCAACCTTCTGCATCTCTGTTATTGGTGTAGTTTTCATGGCTCCTGTAATGAGCCTGAGAGCTTGATTTTGCACCTTGTCCAAAGACTGCAGATGTGAGTTAGCAGCTGATGACCATGCTGCTGAGCTAAACTCTAAGTGTGGTCTTATTACTCCATTATAAATCTTCTTTAGATTTCGTTCATTTGCTCCCCAGTTGGTACCTGCTAATTTTCTGAGTATGCCTAGTCGTCTTCGGGCCTTTCCTTCTGCATTTTCAATATGCTTATTCCATGTAAGCCTTTGGTCAAATGTCACCCCAAGATAGGTGGGGTAGCTTTCTTCCTTGATCACGGTTGTCCCTAGGTGTATGTTAGCTGATTTGTCCTTGGGGGCGAGGGAGAACAGTGTTGTGGAGGTTTTGTCTGTGTTTATTGTGATAAGCCATTTCTCTGCCCATGACACTAGCATCTCTGCTGCCCACTGCATTCTATAATTTGCTGTGGTGACATTTTCATCAGCGCACCAGAGTACTAGCCCAATGGGCTGATCACCCGTTGGCTTGTCACACCGATTACGGAAACAACGGCAGATGGATCTATTTGTTGTTGCCCTAAAGACGCCGCTAGGCGTGATGGGAAACTACAACAGAGAAAATCAATCTGCTGTTGCCCTTAAGACGCCACAAGGCGTGATGGCCTTTGACTGCTTGGTCGGTCTTTGGCTAAGGACGGAAGAAGAAGAAGAAGACCAGAGTACTAGGTCATCTGCATATAAGGCAGCTTTAACTCCTGCAGGGAGATCTTTCACCAGGTCATTGATGTAAACAAGGAAGAGTGTTGGGGAAATTACTCCTCCTTGAGGTACCCCCTGATGGAGCAACACTTTTCTGCTCTGCAGACCGTCAAGAGTGACTCTAGTTCTCCTGTTATGCAAGTATGACTGGATCCATTTCATCATGTTGCCTTGGATTCCACTTCTCCTAAGTTTTGCAATGAGGCCATCTTTCCACACCTTGTCAAAGGCCTGCTTGAAGTCGACCCAGATCGTTAGGACCTTTTTCTTCTCCTGGAAGGCATCTTCTATTGCTTGAGACAAGTAAGTAACTTGGTCTTCTATACTGTAGCATTCTCTAAACCCAGCTTGTTCCGGCACCAGGATCTGCTCAGACTCTAAATACCATTTCAATCTGTGGTTGACTATTCGCTCCATAGTCTTCCCAACACAGCTTGTGAGACTGATTGGCCGGTAACTTGCAGCCTCGGTCTTACATTTCCCTTTCTTTAGTATGGGTATTGTGATGGCTTCTCTCCATACTTGGGGTACCGTTCCTTTCAACCAGCTGTGGTTGAATATCTCAAGCAGTTTTGTCTTTGCTGCTGAGCTCAGATTTACTAGCATTTCGTTGCTGATTTTGTCTGGGCGGGTGACTTTTGAAACTTAAGCTTGGAAATAGCCTTCTGTAGTTCTCCTAGTGTGATGGGTTCCCTCATTGGGGCAGGAGTATCTGTCTGTCCCATGGTTGCCAGTATTTCTTTTCTTATCTCTCTCTGATGATCTATGTTAATGGGTAAGTTGCTTTCTGAACTGTATCTTCTAGCAAACAAGTCTGCAGCTTGTTTTCCTCTGAAAAGTTTGCCACCTTCTTCCAATGTGATGGTCTGCCTAAGTGAGGAACGCTCTTCATTTAGAGACTTGACTAATCTCCAAAGTTTCCTGCCGTCTTTCTCAAGGTTCAGCGATGCCGTTTTAGTTCTCCAGCTTTTCCGTTTTTATTCTAGCTTTGTTCTCTGAAACTCTGCTACAGCCTTTTTCCATTTGTTGTGAGTTTCAAGTGAAGGCTGAGACTCTGCGTCCTTTCTAGCCCTGTCCATAGCTTCCTGACGTTCTTGGAGTGTGCTGGACCAGTATGGTATGTAGTTACGCCGGCATCCTTTGGGAATGGTTTCTTTTGCAGCTTGTAGTATGCATCTGTTGAAGTCTTTTACCCCTTCATTAATGTCTCTGTTCTGTACCTTGAGGGTAGACAGCAGCGTGTTCACCTGATGCCTGAATAAACCCCAGTTGGCTTTTTTGTAGTTCCATCTTGTAATGGCTGGGCCTGTACTGAGAGTTGCACTCTGGACAGTAAGAAAGATTGGGCGATGGTCGCTTCACCCTAGTTGGTCTCCTACTTCTCTACTAATAGATCCAGCTATATCTGGTGTGGAGAAGGCAAGATCTGGTGTTGAAGTTGTGTGCCATCCTCTGGAGTAGAAGGTAGGAGTATCTGTGGCATTATTGACTAGGATTAGGGAGTGATCATCTTGCCAAGTTTCAACCTCTTCACCTCTGTGATCCAGATGGTTATAGCCCCAGCTCTGAGAGTGGCTATTAAAGTCTC